>LGRX02033905.1:0-64534 GCA_001247695.2 Cymbomonas tetramitiformis | reverse complement strand
AGCATCGAAAGGGACGTGCGACATCCCCAGCATCGAAAGGGACGTGAGACATCCCCATAGGCGGAAGTTGTTATTCTAGACCTGCGTGAGTTTTGCACCACATCGCCACAGTGGTATGCGACTAATTATGGTGCGGTGCGTCGCTGGGGCTCGGCTTGGGGACAGCTGGCGAGAACTGGCGTCGACCCCGCTGTTGCCGCAAGCAGACCAGCACTGCAAGTCTCTGCCTGACGGCGTGTGCATTTCGACGGTGCACTTCCAGGTGCGCGCCTCGCTGTACCACCGGGAGGGTAGGCGCCCGCGCAAGCCTCCGCCTCCGGCCGGGAGCATGCAGCCTCCTGGCAGCCCTACGGCCCTGCCCCGTGCCTGCGTGCGGACTGCTCCCTACGGCCCTGCCCCGTGCCTGCGTGTGGACTGCTCCCGCGGCCCTGCCCCGTGCCTGCGTGTGACTGCTGCGGCCCTGCCCCGTGCCTGCGTGTGGACTGCTTTCTGCGGCCCTGCCCCGTGCCTGCGTGTGGACTGCTCCCCGCGGCCCTGCCCCGTGCCTGCGTGTGGACTGCTTTCTGCGGCCCTGCCCCGTGCGGGATCCCGCCACTGCGCCACGCGGATAAGATGCGTGCGCCCCGAGACCGCCCACGGCTGGGACCTTGAAGTCGTGCCGCCTTCGTAATTCCGCTTGGCCTCCCGGACCCCTCGTAATCCCTCTTGGCCTCCGGGACCCGGGAGCAAGGCGGGGGCGATCCGGGCCTTCGCAAGCTTTTGAGCCAATGGCGAGCGTTTACCTCCCCAACAGCCGCGCAGAAGCGTGCCTACCGAGCTGCGGCGGGGGTGATGGGGCCTGTGCGGGGGGGAGGGGACCAGGTGCCGCACCTTGTGCGCCCAGGGAACACGACGCTGATGCTGAGCCTTGAGCGCGCAGGCATCGGCAGTCTGAGCCGCTTCGACCACGCATTGGGAGAGGACGCCAGGTGCCCCCGCTCCCGCATCCGTTTTGTTCCCCGTGGCTCAGTGCTCGTTGCCGGTCACAGACTGAACGCTCAAATCTCGGCTCACTAGAGCGGCTTGTGGCCGAGCGCCACGTGGAGCATCCTCTTGGCCTCTCGTGATGGAGGCTCGACACAGGCACGCGGTTTTTGCCGCATCTTGCTCACACTTCTGTTCCGCGTCCTCGACCAAGGCAGCGCCGCGCAGAGCAGAGCAGGGGGGGCACGCAACGTGGTCATGACCGTGGGATGGAACTGAGGACCGTGGGATGAAACTGAGGACCGTGGGATGAAACTGATGACCGTCGGATGAAACTGAGGACCACGCGGACTGCCATTGCCCGGCTTTCGTGTGGCCAGTCAGCAAGGGGCAACGCGCTCCATTCTGATTGGTCAGTAAACAAGGGGCCACGCGCTCCATTCCGATTGGTCAGTAAACAAGGGGCTGCGCGCTGCATTCTGATTTGTCAGTCAACAAGGGGCTGCGCGCTCCATTCCGATTGGTCAGGTTTGAAGAAAGGTCCTTGCCAGCTATGCCATGTCATCTTATGGGGATTGAAGAAAAAAAGTCGACTGGCAATATATCTATGTGATCTGAATCTGGGAGTACATCCATGTCCGTGGCGATCGACTGAGGGTTTGGGGGTTCCTCGGGGTCCTGTGGCCCCTGCACGTGGGGGGGAGGGAGGCGGGCCGATGGAACAGGTTCATCTCCTGCATCAGGGCATCCGTGACCCGCAGCACCGACAACAACCCGGTGGGATGGAGCCCAGGGGCCTGGGGCGCGTGCTCTCACGAGTGCGGCGGAGGCAACCGCACCAGGGCGGTGGCCTGCGTGGACGCCTACGGCATTCGGCAGGTGCGCCCCTTCGCGCAGAAGGGAAGGCCAGGCATTGAGACCCGCGCCATCTCAGGCGCTGCATCCGTCGGAGTGTGAGCTTTGCCTCCCCGGCATTTGCTGGTGTTCTGTTTGGGATACCTGTGTCGAGGCGGCCACGCCGCATTAGGAATTCTAGGGGGTCGCACAGGTCTGTGGGATGCACGTCTGACGTGAGACCCCTCAGTGCACAAGGCATGACATCTCCGGCAACCGGCAGGCCGAGGCACAAGGCATGGCATCTCCGGCAACCGGCAGGCCGGGGTACAAGGCATGGCATCTCCGGCAACCGGCAGGCCGGGGCACAAGGCATGGCATCTCCGGCAACCGGCAGGCCGAGGTACAAGGCATGACATCTCCGGCAACCGGCAGGCCGGGCACAGGCATGACATCTCTCCGGCAACCGGCAGGCCGAGGCACAAGGCATGACATTCTCCGGCAACCGCAGGCCGGGCACAAGGCATGACATTCTCCGGCAACCGGCAGGCCGGGCACAAGGCATGACATCTCCGGCAACCGGCAGGCCGGGGCACAAGGCATGACATCTCCGGCAACCGGCAGGCCGGGGCACAAGGCATGACATCTCCGGCAACCGGCAGGCCGAGGCACAAGGCATGACATCTCCGGCAACCGGCAGGCGGGCGCACAAGTGATGATCTACTGGACACTCGTATGTCAAAATCCCGTGGATAATGTCACACTAGGCATGCCGTCACCTCCCTTCCAGGCGCTGGGAAGCAGAGATACGGAGTATACGGAAAGGTTGCGTCTGCACTTCTTCCACCATACGACGGCTCAGAAGGCTTAGAGCTGCCAAAATGGGCGCTGCGGGTGACAATGTGACAATATGACGGCCGCGCTCAGAAGGCTTAGAGCTGCCAAGGTGGGCGCTGCGGGTGACAATATGACCATATGATGGCCGCGCTCAGAAGGCTTAGAGCTGCCAAGGTGGGCGCTGCGGGTGCAGGCCGACAGCTCCTGTGGCGCGGTGCAGCTCCCCCACACCGTGTCCAAGTGCAACCAGCACATCTGCATCGTGCCTGCGCCTCCACCTGCGCCGCCACGTCCCCCACCAAACCCACCGCCGCTGCCGCCATCCCGCCACCACCCATCCCCTCCGCCGCCATCCCCTCAACCCGCCTCGGGATACCACCTGCTCCGTTAGGGGCCATTAGCGCCATTAGCACCACTGTTTCCACCCCCACCGCCACTGTTTCCACCCCCACCGATGGCACCCAACCCTCCCATATCTCCCCCGCGCCGCGCCGCCACCGCCACCGCCGCTTCGCCTCGCCGCCCGCACGGAACACAACTCGAGGGCTGATCCGGTGCTGTGGTCCGTGTTTTTCCCAAACATCACGTGCGGATCGTCCCTCAGGATTCCGGAAGGTCCGTGCCTCACGCAGCATCTGTCGCACGCCCCGATGCCCCCTTACCACCCTGAGCCCTCCTGCGCACCCAGCACCACAGCCATCCAATTGAAGCTCTGCCGCAGTGCTCACATGGGCATCTTTGCGCGAAGGAGCCAAAGCGAGCTTGTCGGCGGGTGCGGTGTCTGTACCAGGAGTGGAGGTGCTGCTAGATGTCAGCCCCCCGAGGCTGAGCGCCCTCGTGGTGGAGGCGGGCGCCTCCCTCAGTATAGACCGCCCCAACAACGCCTCCGCGCCGCCGGTGCTTCTCGAGTCGGACGTGATCGAGGTCGCTTCCGCCCTGCATGCCGCCCCCCTTCACATGCCCTTGGGATTTCTGCCTGGTTCCTGTCTCCCTCGGCAACTGTGCTGAGCGGACAGTTCCCGGCAGCGCAGTCCTCCGCACTGCCGAGCTTGACCGCAGGATGACACGTTTTGGTGCTTCAGCGTGCAATCTGGTGGCGGTTGGCTGCTAACAGTCGATCCACTGGCCGCGGCCGGTGCAGCATGGCACTGCTCGATTGCTACTCCGCAACCTACGGCACGCCCGGGCCTCTCTGGTTGGGGTGTTACTGATGAGGAGCTGCCGGTATGAAAAATAGTAAATAAATGAATCAGACAATCCTTCCGGGTTGTGTGGCTTTTTATGCGGGGGAGCCTCACCCCCTTCCGGTATGAACCCAAGGAAGGCCGGCAAGACACACAAGGCGGGGAACGGGTGGAGCCTCACAGGGAGGGGGTGGTTTTCAGGTGCACGGGGTCTTCGTCCTGGGGACCCCGGCTGCCCCGCTTCTGCGCCACGTGGTGGTAAGGCTCTCCAGCCGCTTTTCCTCGCCACCCTTCTGGCAGAACGACACGAGCCCCTTCGCCACCGTGAAGACCCTCCTGGTACGCGCATCCCTCGCTCCACCCGGGCACCTCCCACGCTGCTCCCTCGACCTCTGACGCAATCTGTTGAGCACAGTTATGACCAGTGACGCCGTCCAAGGGCCGAGTAGTGGATGCCGAGCGCCGGCGGCTCATGCCCAGTCACCAGGTCTGGAGTGATGACCAGTGGCGCCGTCCAAGGGCCGAGTAGTGGATGCCGAGTGCCGACGGCTCATGCCCAGTCACCAGGTCTGAGTGATGACCAGTGACGCCGTCCAAGGGCCGAGTAGTGGATGCCGAGCGCCGGTGAGGGACGGTGAGGGGGGTGGCGCGGTGGCTCAGGCCCAGTCACCAGGTCTGAGTGATGAGGCGAATTGCCCCGAAAGACGGTAAGGGGGGTAGCGCGGTGGTGCCAGGTGACGGGGCCCGAGGCAAGGCTGATCGCCCAGGGCGAGGCGCACGTGGCCTGGACGCGGCTCAATGCCACCGCATACCCAGGCGCGCCTCGAGGCCGGCGCGCCCTCCCTTCACCACGGCGGCGCCTGAGTCTTTGCGAGCCGGCGCCCTTGAAGGCGACATTACGCGGGATCGCACCCGTCGTGAAGATGCTGCGGGGGGGTGCCCAGGGCTTGAGGGGGCAGGGCTGTGCGGGGAGGTATCAGGGGACTCCCGCGTGGTCCTGGAGCACGCGGTGACGTGGAGAGCTGGTCACCGCATCGTCGTGTCCTCCACCGACTACTACGTGCGTGATGCAGGTCGGGCCACGGGTCACTGTCAAAAGCAGATTGGGGGGACCAATAGACGCGCGTGGGGCGTGCGCGTGCACCGACGAGGATGCCACGTGGCGGTGGCAGACCCTTTTCGGATGCCTCCGCCTTGTTCCCAGCAATTTTGTTCGACTGTGGGGAATGCGTGCCGTAAAATTAAAGTGCCGCTTAAACCCTAGACCCTGCGGAAATTTAGAGTACCGCCTAATCGCTGGGGCGACGTTTGGTGCGGCGCTCTCTCTTGGGAAGCGTGGCGCTCTGTTCCGGCTGCTGCGGTGCGCATCCCAGGGTGTACACTTTTCGCACGTTTACCGCAAAATCTCGCTGCACAATGTGCCAGTCCCCATTTTTGGGAACACGGCGCCAGGTGCGGCATTCCAGTGTTGGGCTTTCTGGCATTTTGGGCTTGCCGCCTGCACATCGGACACCGCGCCATGGTAGGGGGATATGTTTAGCCTGGCGCCCCCCTCAGTGACGCCTCTGAGGTCAGAGCGCCCTGAAGTCTGAGTGTAAAACTGGTCCCTCCAGGATTTAATCCCCAATGTGGCGGTGCGTGAGCCCTAATATACGCGTTCTCAATTATAGGGTTCACACCCTCCTGGGGTTGCGGGTCACCGAGGAGTAGATGCCTCAAGTTGAGGCTGAGCAGTATGGCAAACTTCTCCCCTGAGTGCTGAGGGCCTGCGAGTTACGGGTTAAACCCTGACATCATAATTTGAGCACCCTAATATTGGGCTTTGTGTAAGTCCCGAGCACCCTGAAATAATGTTATAAATCACCGTCAACACCCTAATCCCCACAATAGGCTTGCTTACCTAATGGATTGAATCTCCGAATCAGACTTCATGCCAGAGCAATAAGGTTTAAACCTGAGTATTGCACGCCCATCTCAGGTCAAAACCTCGAGGGACCAGTTTTACACTCAGACTTCGGGGCTCTCTAACCTCAGTGGCGTAATTGAGAGGGTGGGCGCCAGGTTCAACATATCCTCCCACCCTGGCGCGGTGTCCGATGTGCAGGCGGCAAGCCCACAATGCCAGAAAGCTCAACACTGGAATGCCGCACCTGGCGCCGTGTTCCCAAATACGAGGATCGCAGGGGGAGCGCCTTCTAGCAAACGATGGGGAATATTGCGCCTGGCACGATATTCCAATGGCGGGCACGGTCACTGCACTGCCTCATTCCTGCGGTCACATATATGTGCTACGTATATGTATATATATATATATATGCTACGTATATATATGTAGTATGTATATATGTGTGTGTGGCACAGTCATGGGCAGGACAAAACTGGCAGTGCAGCACTGTCAAGAGAGCACTTGTCAAGAGAGCCAGCGGAGGTGAGGGGAGATAGGAATATGACACAGCCATGCGCAGGACAGCACGGGCAGCGCGGCACCGGGTGGGGGAGCCAGTGGAGGTGTGGGGAGGTTGGAGTATCGGCAGGCGTGAAGGGCAACATGGACGAGGAGCTAGAGGTGGCGCGGGTCGAGGGGGGCGGCCGCGTGGTGCACTTCACGCAAGCCCTGAAGTTCTACCACCATGGCGAGACCCAAATGTACGGAGACACGCTATTGGACGAGCGCGCGGAGGTGGCTTTGCTCAGTCGCAACGTCATCATCGAGAGCTCCGACGGCGACGCGGCCGGCGCCGGCGACAGCGGTGCGCCTCCCAGCTGCCCTGCGCTGTGAGACATCCGGCTGAGCGGCGGCCAGAGAGGAGCCCCCTCCACCACTGGCCCCAGGGCGGCACGTCTGCTCGTGATACGTCGACGCGCGAAAAGCACGCGGGTCGGAGAGCGAGTCGCTCGCTTAAGCGGCCCCTCACTCATGGGGCTGCCCTTGGTGGGGACTGCCTTTGGGCAGAAAGATGTGATGACGAGCCTTCTCAGACGGGCGGGCCCGCCAGCAGGTTTGCCCCAGCCGTGCTCCCCACGACCTTGCCCTCTGCCAAGGTGCATGTGGCATGCCGTAGACTGTATCGTGCGATGTAGTAGAGCTCATTGCCACCAAAGTAAGGGGGCGAGGGTGGGGGTGGCGGGGGATTTGCAGTGGCGGCTGGGGCACGGGCCGCGAGGAGTGGGCGAGGTCTGGGCTCCGGAGAGTAACTTCGGAGGCTGTGTGGTGGTGGCGGAGGAGGGGCTTCTTGGACTGGCCAATGTGGAGCTTCGCCGGCTCGGGCAGCTGGGCCGCCCAGCACGATGTGCGTGGCCCCGTGCCTCGTGCCGGCCTGCGTGAGGCGCTGAGGGCCTGTGTGAGGCGCGCTGAGGGCCTGGTGGCGCGCGCACCCTGACCCGTAAAGCAGCGAGGTGCCCTTAGGGTTTATGTTTAGGGTTTAGGAGGAGGGAGGACGAGCGCCTCATGAGGGAATGGGATTCGAAGTGCAGGCATCGTACGGGCTATGGTGATTGCAGGGACAGGAGGCCATCGTGGCCGTCGCCTGCACAGCAGTGGCTGCTGGAAGGTGAAAGTGAGGGAGGTAGATGGTATGAGGTTTGGGGGAGGGGGGCACGTGGATCATGCAGATGCTATTGGGCTGCTGGATTTAGGAGCCGAGGCCGGAGCGCTGCAGTACATCAAAAACTGCAGCATCCACCACACCTTCTCCCGCGCCGTCGGGATCCGCGCCACCAGGTTGTTCCCGGCCCTCCGCGGCATCCTGCCCGGGAATATCATCTGCAATGTGGAAATCGTCCATGATACCGGTTGTCCGCAGCGTTCCCCACTGGGGAATCATCCACGGCGACATACCCGGGGGCGCCACCGGTCCGCGGCGTTATACCCAGGAATTTCACGCGCCCCGTGATCCGTGAGATCTTCTTACTTGTGTCATCATTCTTCGACGGGAGGGCTCCCGAAGGTGCCTGCTCAACTGATGACAATGCCATCTTACCGGCCTCTCAGGGCCCCTGCCGCATGCCGCGTTGGGGTACTGATTTAGATCGGCCGAGATAGAATCTGAGCCTCGCGAATGCCCTACTGGGGCGCCTCTTTGAGGCCCCATGAGGGAGGGGGTGGGGGGAGGCGCATCCACAGCAATGCCACGCTAGCCTTCAACGTGGCGTTCGAGAACCCGGGTATGCGGCTGCCCGAACACGGCCCACATGGCGGCTCGTGTGTTTCGGAAAGTCGGGGCGTGGGCTAGTCTGATGCGCTCGCCACGTCTTGCGCCCTGCCTGAGGCGACGCTTTGATGGAAGCAGCGACGGAGATAGGCGGCGGGGATCGTGCTGCAGCCGCCGACGGCCTAGCAAGCCGCGCATGCCGCCTCGCGGGCAAGGGTGAGGGAAGTGAGGGGGTGCGGAGCAGGGCATGCGATCTTCCTCGAGCGGGGGGACGAGGTGCACACGCGGGTGTACTACAACTTGGTGCTGAGCACGCGCGCGGTGGTGCCCGTCACCCTCCGCCTCGAGCACCACGACCTGCACCCGAGCGCCTTCTGGATAGCCAATGCGCTGCAGCACGTGCAAGGTGGGGTCGCCCGCGGTGTGTGCGATCAGCACGATACAGTATCGTTGTAGTGTGACACGGCGGTGGAGCCGAGGGGCGGTCAGAGGTGGGAGATGGGATGATGAGTTTTGAGGGGGAGGCCGGACATGGGGCGTCGATTTCGGCGCTGCAGTAATGATCCGGCGGCTGCGGAGGGAGCAGGGAATGTGGCGGCATCCTCCGACGGCTTCGGGTTCTGGTTTAAGATGAGCAATGGCGACACCGGGGAAGTCCTCTCACATCCCCAGGTCCACCCCTCGTATCCCTCTTTATGGACCTTCATCCCCTAGAATTCCTTCCTCCGTGCCTCCGTGCCTCCGCTTCACCCCCCCGCTGGGTCCCTCCTGAAGCTCGCCTCGTTCGCAAAGCTGGTCTACACACCGCCCCGTTGTAGATCAACCCCGCCTCCTGCATCAGACCCCCCTCACGAGGCCAGGTGGTCACATCTTGCCAAATGCTTCTGCCTGACTTCCGCTGGAGGAAACTTCCCGCAGTACGCTTGAGCATGCCCACGTCTATCCGAGATACTCCACTTCTGATTCATGAGCCGTCTAGGGTCATCGGATGGACCCCGGCGCAACTAGAGGGAGTCACGTGCCTCTTCTGACAGATGCCCCGCCACACTTGTCAGAGCGGTGGTGACGCTTCGGAGGTGCTTGCCCGTGCTGGGCACTCCCCCGCCGAACGGCTCTCGAGGAGGCCGCTGCAAGCCGGGAGCACGGTCACTTGAGCAGCTCCGGACAAGCGGAGCACGGTCACTTGAGTAAGGCGTGACGACCAGAGGCACTCAGCTCAGCAAGCCGGGAAATAAGTTCAGCCGTCGCTGGCAGAGAGCAGCGCGCGCCCCGCCACGCCATGCGCGCCGCCATGCCTCCGTCCACAGCCGCGAGAGTCCTCACCGAGCACGAGCGAGCGGGGCGCGCGGCCAGGCCCCGGCGCACCGGCTCCCGCGTGCAGCGAGGCTTCCGGGGCGCGCGCCCAGGCCCCGGCGCACCGGCTCCCGCGTGCAGGCCCCGGCGCAGGCTGCAGCGAGGCTTCCGGGCGCCCAGGCCCCGGCGCACCGGCTCCCGCGTGCAGCGAGGCTTCCGGGGCGCGCGCCCAGGCCACGGCGCACCGGCTCCCGCGTGCAGCGAGGCTTCCGGGGCGCGCGCCCAGGCCCCGGCGCACCGGCTCCCGCGTGCAGCGAGGCTTCCGGGGTGCGCTCCGGCTGGGCACCCGCGCCGAGGGGGTGGCGCGGGGGGAGGGTGCTGCACGCTGCCACAGGCCGTCATGAGCGCGCTAGGCCGCTTCGACGACAACGTCGCGCACAGCAACCGGCACGCGGGCCTCTTTCTGTGGCACAATTGGCTGCCCTGCGCGCCCGCTGTTGCGGCGTGCGTGCCTCGGAGTCTCGCGGACACGATCGAGGCGAGCTCGCAGGCCAGCATCTCGGACCCGGCCAGCCTGTTGAACCCGCTGGAGGCGAGCGGCGCCATTCTCGGCCCACCGGGGTACCCCTTCGAGGCGCACTGCGCGGGGGAGCACGACGCGGTGCGCCCCCCTGCCTCCCCGCCTCCCCGCCCCCGTCCTGTTTGGACTGCAAGGGCCGCCGCGGCGTGGAGGGCGGCTGCCCCAGATGTGGGCGCCCTTGCCCGGGGGTCTCTGACAGCGGAGGCGGTGAACTAGCACCTCCAAGGGAGCCTTTTGCGCGAGGTGACGGTGTAATGGGTCGGGACTCCGCAGGTCGCCCCGATGCCGCGGCACCCGGACTTTGGCGACTGCTCGGCGCGTTCGCCCAACCAGGTGATGCGCCGCTTCCTCAGCTACAAGCACGCCGAGCGCGGTGAGTGCCAGCCCCGGCCCGTCCAAGCCCGGCCCGAGCACGTCGATCTGCCCGGGCACGCGCGGTATTGTGCCGCAGCATGCGTGCTGGAATAGCGGCGCGGGGGGGGGCACGCCGCGCGCATGTATCGATCGGCCGGTCACTTCCCTCAAGATCGACGCATCGATCCAAGGGGTGTGCATGTCCGGATGCCCATCCCGATGTCCACCTTGTCACTGAGCCGCCAGCCGCCACGTCGGCGGCGCGGCTAAGACTCGAACAATGCTCTCGGCAGATCGGGGTCAGCTTATGAGGCCACCTTATCAGGGGTCACCTTATGAGGCCACCTTATCAGGGGTCACACGGTGCAAGTCGGCTAGCGGTGTGTAGCGAGTGCCTGGGCATGGCCACTGGAGGAGGACCTTGCGGCACCCTCTGTGCTCTCGGCGCTCGGTGTGGCAGCAGCTCGTCGGCGCCGTCGGGGGCCTTGCATGGCTAAGATAGGATCGGACACAGGGTGTCACGCGATGCCCTCGTCGCCAGCCGGTCAGCGCGGGGAAGACCGCGGCGCACCTGTCGCGTTGATCATCGGATGCTCATCAGTGGCTGGCGGCTCATAGGAGGATTCAGGATAGATGCTCCCTCTCTTGCGGCGATTTCCCGCTCGCAAATCCCCCCTCCTCCCCCCCCCTGCCGGCTTGTGCACGTGGCGGCGGACACGCCGTAGGTGGACGGCGTGCTTGTGGCGAGCCTGGCACGCTGGGGACTGGGGGCCTGGGTGCAGGGTACTGGTGGGGGCGGATTGCTGGGGTACTGCACTACGACTTTGTTTTTGCCGACAACAACCAGGCGGTGCACGGGGACCGTGGCGGGTCCACCGTGGAGCGCGCGCTGTACGACTTGGCAGAGTGGGCCGTGGCTTTCACGCGGCTCACCATCATCGGGGAGAGTCGCAACCGGGGCGCCGCCGCCGCGCTGTGTCGCACCATGCGGCCGCGCGTCGCGGGACATGTAACCCCCTCCCCCTCCCTGGCAAGCCACGCTGCCGGGCGGGCTTTGCCACAGGCCGCCTTAGCCGCCATCTCCCATCTCCCATCGCAGTGAAGCAAATGCACTGGCGGTGGCACCCATGCCGGGCAGGGGGGCGGAGCAGGGTGCACCTCCTCGGGAGGACTTGAGGGCGCCAGGTGATGCTCAAGGCAGGGAGCCTGAGGTTAAAGTAAAGAAATGCTGAGGACGGGCGGGCGGCCAGGAGGACTTTACCCGAGGCAGGAGGCACCTTGGATGTGCTTGTGGGCTGAAGGGGGGTTGAATTGGGCAGGAGGACAGCATGGTGGGTTACCGGTGCACTGCCTACGGGGAGTCCGCGGCGTGCCGGGTGTTCCCGCGGAGTGCCGAGTTCCGCATCAACGGGGTCACCTCCGGGGCCCCGGTACCTCCCTGACGCACCCTCGCATGTCCACCATGCACGCACACACACACACACGCACATCGGCCAGACCATCGCAGCCTCGTATGGGGCACAGTGACATCCATGAGGTGAAAGTGGTTCAGACATCGGCTCCAAGTTCAGGCACACCAGCCTGTCTCCGTTACCCCCTCAAGGCCTCTCCTGTTCACTAGCCCCCCCAAGGCCTCTCTTGTTCACTACCCCTCCCCATCAAGGTCTCTCCTGTTCATTAAACTCCCCTCAAGGCTCCTCATCTCCGTTACCCCTGCAAGGCCAGTCCTCTTTATCACCACCCCCTCCCGCTTTATTGCCGCCCACTGGAGTCCCCTTGTCGCCCTTCGGGGCGTAGGCACGCGCCCTCGAATCTCCCATGCCGCCCCCATGCCTCCCCATGCCTCTCCCATGCCTCTCCCATGCCGCCCCCATGCCTCTCCCATGCCTCCCAGGCCGCTCCCATGCCGCCCCCATGCCTCCCCCATGCCCTCCCATGCCTCTCCCATGCCGCCCATGCCTCTCCCATGCCTCTCCCATGCCGCCCCCATGCCGCCCCCCCCATGCCTCTCCCATGCCTCCTCCCATGCCGCCCCCATGCCTCTCCCATGCCTCTCCCATGCCTCTCCCATGCCGCTCCCATGCCGCCCCCCATGCCTCTCCCATGCCTCTCCCATGCCTCCCCCATGCCTCTCCCATGCCATGCCCCCATGCCGCCCCCATGCCTCTCCCATGCGCGTGCGTCGCCCGGAGGCGCGGACCAGATTCGCTGGGAAGATATCTGGCCTTCGCCGCCTCTCCTCTGCTCTCAAATGCCCGCACCAAAGTCCGCGATCTGCTCTGTCCATACGCCGAGGAGGTTGTGGGGGCAGCCACCCCCTCGCTCCATTGACGGAAGCCGCTCTCTTCGTGACGCCTCGACCTGGTGGCACTCGTTGCTACTTGACAGTGACGGGGCCGTGCTTAAACGGGCACGTGACGGGACACCGTTGGATCATGGCCCAGGATGGATCCGCGCGGCTCGATGATACGAGGCTGTTCAACATCCCGGATCGATGCAGCTGGTTCTACAACACCAATCACAAGGCGCGCCCGCAGCGCTCCTTGCTCCGGGCGGCTCCCCCCGCGCCTAGCCCAAGCTCTCTCAAGATGGCGCCGCGCCGCGCCCCCCCGGAGCCGCCCGGCGCCCCCCGGAGCCCCCCCGCTTGCGCGCCTGCCCGCCAACCCCTGCGGCGCGCCCCAGCAGGCCCGGGTCCTCCAGGGTGCCGCCTCTTCCGACCTGTCCCGAGCCGAGCATCGGCCATGGAGGTGCATGCGAACGGGAGGGAGGCAGCAGAACCGAGGAAGCCCGCGCGGTGGAGGTGGTGGAGGTGGGGTTGGGATGGCGAGGGCAGCTGCTGGAGGTCGCTTCCGGCAGCTCCTTGCACTCGAGGTGCGATGCAGCCCATCTCAAGACGGGGGGGCGGTCACCAAAGCGAGTGAAAAGGCCGCTCCTCCGAAGCACCTGTCCCAACGAGCTGCTGCACTAATGTCCCCATGGTGCATGACGCATGATGCATGACGCAGCAGTGCGGAGCGTTCAGCCGCAGCCCTCGCAGCAGATGCGGCTGATGACAGTCAGTGACACTTGATGAAGGATGAAAGTCAGTGACACGTCGTGCAGGATGACCTTTCAGTGATACGCCGTGAAGGATGACTGTCAGTGACGCATCATGAAGGATGACTGTCAGTGACGCGTCATGAAGGATGACTGTCAGTGACGCATCATGAAGGATGACTGTCAGTGACGCATCATGACGCATCATGAAGGATGACTGTCAGTGACGCATCATGAAGGATGACTGTCAGTGACGCGTCATGAAGGATGACTGTCAGTGACGCATCATGAAGGATGACTGTCAGTGACGCGTCATGAAGGATGACTGTCAGTGACGCATCATGAAGGATGACTGTCAGTGACGCATCATGAAGGATGACTGTCAGTGACGCATCATGAAGGATGACTGTCAGTGACGCGTCATGAAGGATGACTGTCAGTGACGCATCATGAAGGATGACTGTCAGTGACGCATCATGAAGGATGACTGTCAGTGACGCATCATGAAGGATGACTGTCAGTGACACGTCATGAAGGATGACTGTCAGTGACGCGTCATGAAGGATGACTGTCAGTGACGCATCATGAAGGATGACTGTCAGTGATGCGTCATGAAGGATGACTGTCAGTGACGCATCATGAAGGATGACTGTCAGTGACGCAGCATGAAGGATGACTGTCAGTGACGCATCATGAAGGATGACTGTCAGTGACGCATCATGAAGGATGACTGTCAGTGACACGTCATTAAGGATGACTGTCAGTGACGCGTCATTAAGGATGACTGTCAGTGACGCATCATGAAGGATGACTGTCAGTGACGCATCATGAAGGATGATTGTCAGTGACGCATCATGAAGGATGACTGTCAGTGACGCGTCATGAAGGATGACTGTCAGTGACGCATCATGAAGGATGACTGTCAGTGACGCATCATGAAGGATGACTGTCAGTGACGCATCATGAAGGATGACTGTCAGTGACGCGTCATGAAGGATGACTGTCAGTGACGCATCATGAAGGATGACTGTCAGTGACGCATCATGAAGGATGACTGTCAGTGACGCATCATGAAGGATGACTGTCAGTGACACAGCATGAAGGATGACTGTCAGTGACGCATCATGAAGGATGACTGTCAGTGATGCGGCATGAAGGATGACACTGTCAGTGACACGTCATTAAGGATGACTGTCAGTGACGCGTCATTAAGGATGACTGTCAGTGACGCATCATTAAGGATGACTGTCAGTAACGCATCATGAAGGATGACTGTCAGTGACGCATCATGAAGGATGACTGTCAGTGACACGTCATTAAGGATGACTGTCAGTGACGCGTCATTAAGGATGACTGTCAGTGACGCATCATGAAGGATGACTGTCAGTGACGCATCATGAAGGATGACTGTCAGTGACACGTCATGAAGGATGACTGTCAGTGACGCGTCATGAAGGATGACTGTCAGTGACGCATCATGAAGGATGACTGTCAGTGATGCGTCATGAAGGATGACTGTCAGTGACGCATCATGAAGGATGACTGTCAGTGACGCATCATTAAGGATGACTGTCAGTGACGCATCATGAAGGATGACTGTCCGTGATGCGTCATGAAGGATGACAGAGGAATGGGAATATTGCGGGGCTTGGGCTGCCGCAGCATTGCCGAAACAGCCACCCAGGATGTGGCGTACGGCAAAGGTGAGCGATCTTATGTCCTCCGGGCTCCCTGGCGAAAGCTTTTGGGGGTGAATTGCGGCTGTACACACGGTGTGAGGCGGCGAGCATATTCCCCAGTGTGGATCACCCTTCGAGCTGAAGCCAACAGCACGGCCAAGTGCAGCTGTTTCCTCCGCGCGCTACCCACGAGCGGCATATAGCTTCGTGCTGAGAGGCAGCTGAGCTCATTCTCAGCGCCCGCACGCGTGGCACGTTCAAGACTTCGTCTCTGGCGAGGCCCGGCCGCCGAGTGCACTGTGAGCGTTGATTGCCGCTGCTGCCGGCCGCCGAGTGCACTGTGAGCGTTGATTGCCGCTGCCGGCTGCCGGCCGCCGAGTGCACTGTGAGCGGTACTGCCGGGGCGATGCATGAAGTGGAACATGACAATCTTGCCCACAGCTGAGAAAGCTACAGGGATGTAAGCCCTCGCTGCGGGGCGTATCCGCGGCCCACAGGAGGGGCTCCCGGAGGGAAGGGCGCGTGCGGTGCTGGTGCTGGGGTCTCCCAGGAGGCCCTTGAGGCCGGACGGGGGAGAAGAAGGAAAAATACCCTTTTCGGGGTGTGGGGCTGAAAGTCCCCGAGACCGGTGAGAGGGGTGGTGTGGTGTTCACCTGCTCTCCGTGGGATTCGTGTTGATCCGTCGGTGCAGAGTACGTGATCGTGCACGGCCCCAACGAGCCCTACTGCAACGGCAGATATGACCGGCTGCTGGTGGAGCTGGCCTTCCCCTACCGCGTTGACCTGTGTCAGGACGCCTGCGCCGCCCGCGTGGCGTGCAAGTTCATCTCCTTCCAGCCCAACTCGGTGCGCTGCCCTGCCGCCCTTGAGGGTCCTCAACACCACCCCATATCCTTCTCCCCCGGGTCTTGCGGTGCTCCGCCCCTCCTTTGCGACCCCTCCACTCGGCACGGCTTCCTCGCTGCGGAGGCGTCACCACTTCTGCCCGGCGTTTCGGGCGGAAGAGCGGTGTGTTCAAGGGAGAAGTCCTATCGCGATTGACTGGCCCCTGGCCGAGGCTCCAAAAAACAGGGTTTGGCCGAAGATTAACTGAACGATATTTCACCCTTAAGTATGTGGAAATATTGGAAAACAAGGGAAAAAAAACCAATGGATTTCTCACGAAATGGCCGAAAGCCCTCCACCGAGGATTTCTCCCCTGGGCATGCTCATGGGGCGGGCAAGCAGTAGACGGGGGTTGCGCAAGCAGTGCCCGTCACGAGTCAAGGCCACATGCAGGCCGCGTGCCGGCGCCACGCACAGAGATGCTGCGAAGTCGATGATGTAAACTTGGCGCATGACTCACAAGAAGGGCGCGCCTGGTCGACGCAGATCGGTGACTGCCGCCTGTACGACGCCTGCTCGCGCATTGGCTACAGTCTGGCGGGGGAAGGGGACTCCGCCGCCAACTACAACGTGTACACCACGTATCGGAAAGGTGCCACGGCCTTGCTCGCCTCCTTTGGTGGTGAAGAGCAGAGAGTGCAGGGCGCTGCTCACGCAGTGGATAGGCCAGCTTGGGGGCTGCATGAGGGCGCTGGTCTCTGCCATCACCCGAGGCGCGGGGGGGCGCCTAGCATCCCACCAGCTACGAAGCGGTGCCCTGCGAGGCGCCCGCCATGCTAGGCAGCGTGCTCATGTGTGAGCAGCGCTCGGCTGCGGGGTGACGCCTCCTATGACGGCTTTCTGCTTCGCGAGCATGTCCGCATTCAGCTAGCAAATGCGCATCGACACCTTCCTGCCATCGATTGCCCGGCATCGGCACCTTCCTGCCATCGATTACCCGGCATCGGCACCTTCCTGCCATCGATTGCCCGGCATCGGCACCTTCCTGCCATCGATTGCCCGGCATCGGCACCTTCCTGCCATTGATTGGCCGGCATCGGCACCTTCCTGCCATCGATTGCCCGGCATCGGCACCTTCCTGCCATCGATTGCCCGGCATCGGCACCTTCCTGCAATTGATTGCCCGGCATCGCACCTTCCTGCCATCGGTTGCCCGGCATCGGCACCTTCCTGCCATCGATTGCCCGGCATCGGCACCTTCCTGCCATCGATTGCCCGGCATCGGCACCTTCCTGCCATCGATTGCCCGGCATCGGCACCTTCCTGCCATCGATTGCCTGGTAGGTGCCGGCCATGCGCCGCCGGTCCGTCCAGTGGCAAGCGATTGTATGTGAATCTGAGGCTGAGGCGCGGCGAGTGCGGACTGCAGGGATGAAGTTCGCGGTGAAGGATGCGGGCAACGGCGGAGTGGCCGTGATAAGAGACATGGATTTCCAGCGCTACCATGTGCGAGGATCTGAGCCGGGGGCATACTCCGAGCCCCAGTGCGCCTCAGTGCCCTACTGGATGTCGGGCGGCAGCAATTATACGTACACCTGCTCGCAGGTGTGCCCGCAGGGGCCATCTCTCCACCTCACTCCAGCCTCCCTTGACCCCCTCTGTGCTGCCCCACAGCCCCCCGCAGGACATCCTCCACCCTCCATCAGCTTCTGTACATGTAGAGCGATCCGCAGTCTCGGCCATTTGGGCCCTTGGATGCAGTGGACAGGTGGACGTGCAGTTGACGCGCCGCTTGTGTGCCGGGGGCAGACGGCTCTGCTGTACCGTGCGCTGCGGGTCAATCTGCTGGAGGGAGCTGCGGCGGCTGTGGCCCCTGTTTTGAGCGAGGCCATGCGTGGGGATGGCAGGTGCGCGGCCCTGCTGGTGTGGAATTCCTGCCACCCCATGCCCCTGCCTCACACACAAACACACACACTGACACAGAGACACGGCAGCGGCGCGCTTGTGGTGCAGATGCGCGAGGGCTCGGGTGGCTCAGCAGGGCTTAGGGGGTACCATTCTTCACAAGTGAGCTCCGGAGGTTCCGGATAAGTGTCCCGAAGTGTGTGTTGAATCCTTTGATCCCCGGCGTGGGTACATAGTGCAGCCGATCTTTTGTGGCTACGGGGTGCCAAAGGAGTCGGTCCAAGGATCAACACATACACACACACACACAGAGCCCTTGGGAGTACTGGCGTGACATGGGCGGGCAAGCTCTGTTGAGACCAGGCTATAGGGCGGGTAGAGGGCAGAGGGGTGGTCCCGAGCGTGGGCTTGGTGGTGGAGAGATGGCTCCAGCGGCTCCAGCGGCAGAGGTAAGCCGGCTTCAGAGGCACAGCAGCAGTGCGCTGGCAGGGGTGTCACCGAGGGGCTCAGGTGGCCCAGTGAGGCTCGGGAGCAGAGGGGTGGTCCTGCGCGTAGGCTTGGTAGTGGAGATGTGGCTCGAGCAACTCGGGGGGCAGGGATGAACCGGCTCCAGAGACACGGCAGCAGCGCGCCGGCGGTGCAGATGCAGAGGGGCGGGGCTCAGGTGACCCAGTGAGGCTTCGGGGGTGCCATTCTTCACAAGTGAGCTCCGGAGAATCCAGATAAGTGTCCCAAAGTATGTGCTGCATCCTTTGATCCCTGGTGTATAGTGCAGCCTATCTTCTGTGGCTACGTGGTGCCAAAGGCGTCGGTCCAAGGAAAAGCTACACACACAGCCAAAGGAGTCGCTCTAAGGATGTGCCGCACATCGTTCGATCCCGCCCGACGGGTGTGGCACGCCAGCAGCTTATCTCCGGCAGCAACACTGCCGACACCACCCCCTTATCACGGCCTGGGTGGGCGTACGGGAGGGGCCGGCGGCCAGGCGCAAGCGCAGATCCCTGCAGCAGCAGGCGCACCCGGGCGCGGCCCCGAGCGCACCTCCGGCGTCCGGCTCGGGCCTCGACTTCCTGCGGTACGGCGCCGGGGAGGACGTGGGGAGCAGGGTCATTGGATCTCCTGCTGGGCGTGCCCTGGAGATGGAGGGCGAAGGCCACGTCACGTGGAGGGGGAACGATGGCTTCGCGGTCCCCAGCAATCAGCCCATGTACCGCACTGCCGCCTCTCCCCGATGCCTCCCCCGCAGCAACCCTCCCGCTGGCAATTTGGTCCGACTGAGCGCTGCCCAGGCATCCTGATGTGTTACTGCAGCCAGCCCTTGAGCCCTAAGAGTCGCCCCAAAGTAGGGCGTTTGTAACCAATCTTTGCCCGTCACCCGTTGCTGCTGAGCCAGGGATCACCGCCGTGGAGACCACTGGTCTTGGACGCGGCGAGGTCTGCCGATGGCTTGCGGCGAGGATGCGGCTGTGAGGCTGTGAGGCTGCATTCGGTGTATGCTGAAATCAGGTCGCATCCACGTTCATCTCCAAGGCCCATTGGCAACCGCGCGGCGGCCACTGCACAGGCGGGGGCATCTGAGGCAAAAGGAACGGAGCTGCGGCTCTTCGGCGGGCTCTGTGCACTTGTGCGGATCCGTGGAGCGTCACATGTCGTAGGCGTCTCTACTGGTAGTGTGTCGCATATCGCAGACGTCTCCACTGGCAGTGTGCCGCACATCGCAGACGTCTCCACTGGCAGTGTTTCGCATATCGCAGACGTCTCCACTGGCAGTGTTTCGCATATCGCAGCGTCTCCACTGGCAGTGTTTCGCATATCGCAGGCGTCTCCACTGGCAGTGTGTCGCATATCGCAGACGTCTCCATTGGCAGTGTGTCGCAGACTCTGCAACTCGAAAACACTAGACATATGCAGCATTCTTGTTTAGACCGAATGCTGCACCTCGTCGAGGGCTGAGGGTTTGGAGGTGTGGGATGGCCTCCGCGAGGCTGCAGGGTGGGCCAAGTGCCAGCCCTGCTTGGCAAGCGCTATCTGCTGCGTCTAAAGAACACCGCGACGACACTAGCCCCGCTCAAGATGCAGGTGCGGGCGCCCGCGTGACAGGACAGGGATGACCCAACATCTGGCGCTCGGTCGAGGCCCAACACAGACCCATCGAGCGGTGCCTGGCATCTCTTGTGCAGCTGCTTTTGGGCGACAGAGCCCGATCGGAGGTCTCAGCTTCAGGGCTCGGAGATGGCGCGAGCATTGACAAGCCTCGGTCCTGAGCTGATGGCCTCAAGCGTGATTATCTCAGCCCGAAAGGCCGAGGTCCCCTCGTGGACGAGGCTCTGAAAGACAGAGCACGAGAGATGCACAGGCTGCGATACATTGTTGTTGGCACGCTGCTGTGCGCGGGCTGTCCCCGCAACCGCCGCGACTCGAGGGTGCGTGCGACCGAGGAAGGGCGAGGAGAAGGCGGGTGTGCGGGGGGCTGTGGCGGGGTGCTGAGGCCGCCAGATCTACCTCCCGCCGCGCGATGAGCTGTGGCGGCCCAGGCAGAACTACAGCTCCGGGACGGTGCTGGACCTGTGGGTTGAGATCCCCGGCAACCGCTACATCTCCCTGCAGCGCTACTACCACCTCGACAGCCTCGAGCAGGTCCGGCTGAACTTCGACACGCGCGACCATCGACTGCTGAAGTATTACACGTGGTACCACGCCATGAGCTGCGGCAACAACACTCTGGTGCACTTCCAGGTATGCCGCCAGCCTCGTGGCGCTGCCACCTGGCAATCTGCAGGTGCCGATGCCAATGATGCAGGCCCCCATGGCAAGCCGTGCGGCATGGAGCAGCTGTGATATCGGCGCCCTCCCTCGTATCGTCACGTGATCCGCGGCGCTCGTGTCACAGGGGCAGAGCAAGGGCTCTCTTCCAGCTATGCCTGCCATACCGTCCCTGACTTGCTCCGAGCAGCGTAATCTCTCCTTCAGCTTGAGCTGCTCGTCACACCTGTCCATTCCCTTCTGCCCCTCCCCCTCCCCCCGCCCCCCTCCGGCATCAAGGCCACTTGCTCCGGCAGAACATAACCTCAGGCGCACATCCGTCACAACACTGACATAGCTCGATCGATTGGCTGCTGTCTCCACTCCGTATCATATGCTATCGGGGGGACAGAGCCCCGCCTGGAGGCTCAGAGGGGAGAGCAACGAACGGGGTGCGGTGGGTGCAGCTCGAGAAGTCTTTCTACGCCACGACCGGCCGGCACGAGGAAATCGGGGTGCTGCTGGAGGCGACATTGTCCTCCCATGACACCCCGGCCTACCGCGAGGACTGCAGCTGGCACAACAACACCATCATGTACCCTTGGACGGACATCTCGGGGCCCCTAGCCGAGGAAGAGTCCCGCGCCAGGCACGCCCTCCCAGCCCACTCCGCGTCCCAGGCGCCAGGCGAACCCTCCCAGCCCACTCCGCGTCCCAGGCGCCAGGCGAACCCCCCCAACATGCCGTACGGGACCCTCGTGCAGATGGTTCCTGCCGATGTTCAAGCGTGTGGTGAGTAGGAGGAGAAACGGGAGGGGGGTCGACGATTTGGGCATCGTCCAATGCCTCGTGAATGCGGGCGGCCTCCGAGCAGACGCGGACAAACCGGAGTTGCTTTGCCTCTCCGGGGGATGATCGAATCATTACACACAAACGGCCCAGATTCGAGATGGCTCCCGGTGAAAGCACGGCCCGGATTCGAGATGGCTCCCGGCGGTGATTGTGAAGTGGTGCGCGGTCGTCATTTCTCCCCTGGATGATTGGCTGCCACGCGGGCGCGCCCGAGCACCCTGCAGGGGGTGGCAATGCTGCCTTCGGGGACTGACCCTGGTTTATGAGTCCGGGTGCTTGGCAGCAGCGGAGCAGCGGATCTTGGAGCTGCCTTCGAGGCGACGATCCCTGCGAGCGATGACACGGTCTTCGACTCGGTGGGTACGGTCGTCCCGAGTCCACCACCTTCTCCGCCATTTCCCTCAGCCCCTCCCGCGCTACCGTCACCGCCGTTTCTGCCGCCTTTGCCGTACCGGCCTCCCTCTGCTCCTTCTCCTTCGTCACCACCTCCTTCTCCTCGCCCACCACCTCCACGTCCCCCCACCATCCCCTCCCCCGTGTCCCCACCACCTGTACCTGCTGGAGGTGATACCAGAAGCTCCACCTAATTGTAATTGTGGCGATAGTCATTGCGGGTGAGACCCCCCTCTACTCTGCTCCGCTCGTGCGCCCCACGGCTGCGCCACGGCTTATTTCGAGGGCTCCTGACATCTCCGCGTGTACGTGCGGACGTTTTGATTCCTCGAGAGTGGTTGGTGGATCAACGGCTGTTGTGCGCGGCAGCAGTGTGCAATTCCGTACCGCTCACTGCTCGATTGAAGTTGCCTCTGCCGGGGCGTAGCAGCGTGGCATCCCCCGGGCAAATGATGGCGCCATTACTTTGATCGCCGCCCACTTGCCTCTGCGAGCCTCAGAGCGCACGCATGCTGTGGGATGTACAGCGCACACATGTTGGGAGCGCACACCGTGGTCATGCTCTGACTGCCGCGCCTCCGGACCATTCCTCGGCAGGCACATTCCTCTTGGCGATGCTCGGCATCACGCTCCGCTCCCTCGCAAAGCTCTGGGCGGACCCCCTCTATGCCCTCAGCCCTGCGCCTCTGCCCCGCGCACCAGAAGCGATCGCTGCCACCGCCGGAGTCGACGAAACTGTGTCGGACCTTCAGCTGTTGACCGTCGTTCGCCGCGCTGCCGAGATGGAGGTGAGTGCACCGCAGTGTAAAGGCGCGTTGACAGATGCACGCAAGTGAAGGCTGTGTTGGAGGCGTGAGACTTTTGGGGGGCTACAGTGGCGACCTGATACGTAAGGACTGGACTTTGCCCTGCCCTGTACCCAAAACAATTTGCGACACATCGCGCAGCCTCGTCCCTACTCACGCACGCCCGGAAAGCCGTGGTCGCGCGTTCTGGCGACGATCATGCATGTAAGCCTTCAACACCGCTATGTGTTTGTGCATGCCTGGAGCCATTTGCCCAAACTCTGGGAACTCTCTCGCGCAGGCAAGATCACTTGTGGAGGAAGACCTAAGGGAGATGAGGCATCAAATATTGTTGTTGGATGGTCGCCAATAGAAACAATGCTAGGGCAATTTGCTGCGAATAGAGTCTGTGTGAGGTGTGGCATTGCAGGCTTACAGTCCACCACCGCGACCTGCTGAAGCTAAGCCAGCCGTTTTGTTGGCATGGTTAGATGATAGCCCGAATACTTCACGTAGCGCATCCAATGGCGCAGCACCTGAGCCATTAGTGACCTTGAAACGTGAACATGCACCACGGCAGGCGTGGGGGGGGGCTTCAACCAGTTGGGTTCCCGACAATGACGGAGGTGATACAGCCGCTAGCCCAATAATTAGCACCCAGGAACCGAGCGGCACCCAAATCTCAGAGATCCAGGAACAAGATTTTCCCCATGGATCTTCGAACCCAGGTCATTGATCATTCGCTCGATGCATTCTTTTAGCATATTTGAATCGTATATAGATATTTGATCAATTGCGTAAAACAACGGGCCAGACTTCGATAGTACTTCTCGCAAATTACGGAGCACCTGTCGATGATTTCGAGCATGCTTTTCGAAAATGCAACCTCTACACACATGGATCGTAGTTACATGCGACTACCATGAAAATGGAATATGCAGGGAATATGCAAAAGACGCCTACAAGGTCAAACTTCGTAAAGAAGGGTCGAGTCATACAGTTCCATGCCTGCCGCGCCGATCTCGAGTCAAGCGCAAATGCCCATGTTGAAGAGTTTATGAGGAGAGGGCTGAATGATGATTTCTGTGAAAGCACGGAAGTCGTTCCCAAGTGACATTTGACATCGAAATTTTGGGAACATACTTCGAAGTATAGTTTTTTAGTCGTTAGGCATCGATAATAACCCCCTGGATGATCCCTACATGGGGCCCCACATCATTATCCCAATTTCGATGTAAAATGTTTGAAAGTAATCCCTATGTTTCAGAATTAATAAGAGTATGGCGTTTGTTTAAAAAACGGGAGTCATCTTATCGCGCGCACTCTTTGGGGGCCCGTACCATATTGATGCAATGGTCAACGGACCGAATGGAGTATAGGTGACCCCGCTATCATAATCACTCTACTTCACGTCTAAGTGTATTGGCGTTGACGATCTCATCACCGTATGGGAGCATATAGACCATCGCACACACTATCATTGACATATACGTCGGCATAGGCCACTGCACGCGAATTCTATGGAACCGACGAGGTGACATGCGCGCATGCGCGACCGACAAGTTCGGGCGGCCTGGGCAATATCGTGCGCGATGGTTTTCGATATGCTTCCGAATTTATGAGCAATACTGTGTAAACCATAACTAGAACGTTGCAAGGTTTGATATCGTTGTGGGAGTATGAAAATATACCGCTTCGTATGTAATCGTATGCGAAACGTCCCTATCATCGATCCGGACGAACCTTAAATTCAGAATTATTGGTCATCGGAGAGATATTGGGCATGCTGTTGAGTTGGGCATGGGGTTGGTATATCTACTTCGAATATGTCCAAGTCATTCAAAGTTCATTGTTCGATTTCGAGCGTTTACATCAGCACTTTACAATCATAAGGGTGAGCGGCTGTCCTTAGTTTTCATAATTGTATGATAGCATGTGTTTGAAAGCGGTCCGTGGAGCCAATCAAAATCGAATTTCTGTTTTGAACTATATGTGGTGTGCGACAACCGAATCCAACGCGAAAGTTGCAATATATGCAGACTGTATATAGGGTGTTTATAGGATGTCGGGTACGCTGGAGTCAGGTTGAAATCTATTTGATTTTATGAGATTTTCAGTATTCATCTATTTAAGTATTTATAATGCGGGGAAATTCGAAAAATATATTCGTCTTGGAACATCAATAATAGTATGATAAGAAGTTTTTGAGTCATTACATGCAGGTTTGCTAGGTGAACAAAAGCAAATGTATCTTCCTACGTACGCAAGGCCATAAAAGTCAGTAAGTCATGTTCAAGCGATGCGGTGCGCTGGAGTTGCCACCACCTCTTCAATAAATCCGAAGGCTTTGAAGGGTTCTGGGATCTCCGTGCCCTCAGGAATCCTAGCACGAGCGAAAAGCATCACGTCGCCCAAGATAGAGCCGCGCTCACAGAACGGAATTTGAGAGGCCTCGTTGATCCTCGCCTGGCGACTTTCTGTGAACTCCACGAATGTTAACTTGCGTTCCTCGTAGTTCTGGCCATGAAAGCTGCCGTGGACAGCGTGTGTTTCCAGGCCAGCAAATAATTGGGCTTGCGTTTGATTATTGTGCGCCAACTGCCCATGAACGCTGAGCTGGTCAAACCAGGTTCCACTCCCCTTCATCACACCGCAAACCTGCGCAGCGTCTTTGGCCATCTTACCACCGAACATGTTCTTGTAGGCCTTGTTGTCCAAACTGCGACCGTAGTGCTTCAAGCGCTGGCCACCAGTTTGAGCCAAGGCGAAGTCGCGTTGTTTCCACAAATCGTCACGCTGCCCTCGACCTTGACTTTTCTTTTCCTTGTATGACTGGAAACGCTGCGTCTCGTTCTGTGTTTTCTCGGTAAGCATTGGAACTAACCTTAGAATAAAATCGCGCTGGCGAACCTGATCTCCGCTAGCGTAAATCGGATGGCAGAGCAGCTCGATGGCACCAAGATGAGTGATGTACGGATCTTGCCTGTCGCTCTTGTTCATTATGTAAAACGTGCTGGGCTTTACGCCGCGTTCACGAACGATGCCACTTAGGTACCTGACAACGCCCTGGCTATTCCAAAACTCTTGATGGACGTGCAGACGTTCATTGAGTAACTTCGTGACGTCAGAGCATGGGGTATTCTTACGCCTGCTGTTCATGTTGTGTGGTTTCAAGCCAGGGGTCAACATGGCTAGGGTCTCGGCCTTGGGCTTGTCATCTTGCCCAACACCAGCTTGAATGCAAACTTGTTGCGCAACGGTCAGGGCAAAGCCTTCGGTCCCTGGCTTCTTGGGTTCGTTAACATCTCGAACTTGTCGGCGTGTCTGTGCAGGCATATCTTTTATATTGTTTGTAGACGGTTTGTACGGAGCCGATGAGAGTGGTAAAGTTGGGACACTCTTCTCAGGTTGTCGCGATGTTTTGTATGTTTTGAAATGTTTAGCTATCAACACTCGACTGCTCACTGTGACATATTCAGATGTTCATACTGTTAAAATTGTTAAAATCGGGCCACTGTAACTGTTGCACCTTGCCCCAACGCACGCCATCTGGCAACGCGCATACCGCGCGGCGTCGCTCGGATCATCGCGCTCGCCGAAGGGCTCACCGCGCGGCGTGCGCGTTGCCAGATGGCGTGCGTTGGGGCAAGGTGCAACAGTGTCCAGTTCCAGTGGACCGATTTTAACAATTTTAACAGTATGAATATCTGAATATGTCACAGTGAGCAGTCGAGTGTTGATAGCTAAACATTTCAAAACATACAAAACATCGCGACAACCTGAGAAGAGTGTCCCAACTTTACCACTCTCATCGGCTCCGTACAAACCATCTACACGTCGAAACCATCTAAAAGATATGCCTGCACAGACACGCCGACAAGTTCGAGATGTTAACGAACCCAAGAAGCCAGGGACCGAAGGCTTTGCCCTGACCGTTGCGCAACAAGTTTGCATTCAAGCTGGTGTTGGGCAAGATGACAAGCCCAAGGCCGAGACCCTAGCCATGTTGACCCCTGGCTTGAAACCACACAACATGAACAGCAGGCGTAAGAATACCCCATGCTCTGACGTCACGAAGTTACTCAATGAACGTCTGCACGTCCATCAAGAGTTTTGGAATAGCCAGGGCGTTGTCAGGTACCTAAGTGGCATCGTTCGTGAACGCGGCGTAAAGCCCAGCACGTTTTACATAATGAACAAGAGCGACAGGCAAGATCCGTACATCACTCATCTTGGTGCCATCGAGCTGCTCTGCCATCCGATTTACGCTAGCGGAGATCAGGTTCGCCAGCGCGATTTTATTCTAAGGTTAGTTCCAATGCTTACCGAGAAAACACAGAACGAGACGCAGCGTTTCCAGTCATACAAGGAAAAGAAAAGTCAAGGTCGAGGGCAGCGTGACGATTTGTGGAAACAACGCGACTTCGCCTTGGCTCAAACTGGTGGCCAGCGCTTGAAGCACTACGGTCGCAGTTTGGACAACAAGGCCTACAAGAACATGTTCGGTGGTAAGATGGCCAAAGACGCTGCGCAGGTTTGCGGTGTGATGAAGGGGAGTGGAACCTGGTTTGACCAGCTCAGCGTTCATGGGCAGTTGGCGCACAATAATCAAACGCAAGCCCAATTATTTGCTGGCCTGGAAACACACGCTGTCCACGGCAGCTTTCATGGCCAGAACTACGAGGAACGCAAGTCAACATTCGTGGAGTTCACTGAAAGTCGCCAGGCGAGGATCAACGAGGCCTCTCAAATTCCGTTCTGTGAGCGCGGCTCTATCTTGGGCGACGTGATGCTTTTCGCTCGTGCTAGGATTCCTGAGGGCACGGAGATCCCAGAACCCTTCAAAGCCTTCGGATTTATTGAAGAGGTGGTGGCAACTCCAGCGCACCGCATCGCTTGAACATGACTTACTGACTTTTATGGCCTTGCGTACGTAGGAAGATACATTTGCTTTTGTACACCTAGCAAACCTGCATGTAATAACTCGAAAACTTCTTATCATAGTAATTTGAAATTTATTCGGCATTACCGTTCCACATCATTAGTCTACTTTTCTATTTGTGAGTGCACGACACGCGGCAAACGAAGCTGCCAGTTGACTCCTAACACACATTCATACCTTTGGTTCTGAAGAAACGTCTTTCTGGCGCCAAAAGTCGTCCCCTCCGTATTCAGCGTTGCACGGGCCAGGGTAACAGCTGCCTGTGTCGACCGAAGCCGAAATAAGGAGATACCAATTGTGCGTGTGCAAGCACCCAGTCGTCCTCGAGGTAAGAATATTACATCAAGAACAGGAACAAGAGTCAAGGATGATAGCCTGCCCATGGATGATCGCATAGTCAAAAAGTTTTAAGGAACTCGGCAATTATTAAGTGAGATTTGCTTACAGTAGTTTTACAGTTGGACGTTAGACATGGCTGCATTTCTTCATCACTTACTTACATGGTATATAACGGCGGAGTTAAGTTCATTGGAGATTCGGAAATCATATCATCAATTATATGCGTTGGTAGGGTTGTATATATAGCATATCGGCCGACAGTCCTTGTGGAAGTCTACGCTGCCAAAACGTGAAATTTGTCGCAATGGAAACTGAGCTACGCACAATTCAAACCATGGACGGATATTGGTTCGGTTGACCCCAGAGGCAGCGTTGGCTCCACCTTGCCCATCCAATATCACTTCATGTGAAATACTATACGAGTGGGATAAATGAAAACTGGAATGGGGTGCTCCGTTATGCTTTTGCTAACATCAAAGGTGCACTCGTCTGTGACGCAGGGCATGCGGTCATTAGTTGCGATGGCAATGGCTACTCTTACAACGGCGATGGCCGAATAAACATATCACACTCTATCATGTATCTTGGTAAAGAATGCACGGGCACTTGCTGCGAGCTCGGGTATCAAATAAGCACCGCCCAATTGTAGTATCCTGCTCAAGGAGGTTGCATTTCCTGTAGCATACAAATATGTATCTCAGTGCTTGCGATCAAGCTGCTAACCAATATCGCCACCTTGCTACGGCAGAGGTGGTGGAGTAATCAGAAATTCCAGGACCTTGCGCGCAGTATGATACAACACTCGATCTCCGTGCTGTGATTGACACAAGGTTCGGTTACGATATATATATATATATATACCGCCTTGTATACTTGCGCATTGATAAACCCATTTCATATTAAACGAAGATCGGAGCGTATCAAACGAGTGAAGCACTAATGATGTGCATCCTGCATGTGATGCATCTGATTAACTCGGAGAGAAATGTGAGTTACATATGATATATGAAACGATGCTGATGCACGCATATGCATATGTATAGTTAACAAATGTGCATGTATATACTAAGATATTAACGAAGCATTTATCATACATATATAAATCAATCCTGACGGTCAACCGTTGTCATCTACCAAAGAAATGAGCAAGAAAGAAGTAAATCGAAGGGCATTTCGATTGTCGTCAACGGAGTTTTGTCGATATCCCAAAAGTGATTAACAAAACAACCATGTTGAACTATACCGTGTATACAGTGTAAAATAGGATACAAACACTGTGATTTACTTCGATACCACTCTGAGTTTACTATCCGGGTTCGCCCCAAATTAACGCAAACGAGCTCAAACAGAGTTCACCATTGATTTCCCCATCACGGTGTCGGCTACGGTATCGGTGTGATTAAATCAATACCCATACCCTGATCGGGTCTACGGTAATCCGAGCCGCCCTACCAAATGAGCGAGCTCGATCAGAGCTCACCATTGATTTCCCCATCGAAATGTGTTACGGCACCGGCGTGATTAAATCAATACCCAAACCCTGACCGGGTCAACTCCGACCACTCCCCTCAGGTGCCATGTGTCTACACCCATCCTAACATTGAAATGATTAAATGACTGCACCCAATCTTAAGAAAAACGATACTTCTTACCTACCTATTTCTCTCTCTCTCTCTCTCTCTCTCTTTTACTCTCGTCTTCTCTCTCTTTTCTCTAGCTTCCTTCTAATCGCCTTCTCCCATATATTCATTTTCCCTTTTGGCTTCTGCTCAGCTGCCGTCTGCTGAGCTGCTTTTTCATTAGCGCGTTGCGAGCTTTCCTCTTGTTCGCTTTCTGTATCCGCCCAGCCTTCTGCTGAGCTGCTTTTTTAAATAGCGCGCTGCGAACTTTGCTCTTGCCCCGCACATCTCCTTGCTCATCGTCCCATTTTCTCTGGTGCATCGGTTCTTCGCAGATACCTTTCAGCATGGGCCCGAGGGCTGAGAAAAGTCCTGCCTCGCTTCTGTTCACTCTTTCCTTCCCCCGCACCCTCCCACCCACCGCCCTCACATCTCCTCCGACATAGGCGCGTCATTGGTATGAAAGCAGCGGGCCTCGCGTCACTAGTGCACCACACCGCCCAGCCCCCCTTCACTACCCCACTTTCATGCCTCGAACCCAGCCGCAAACCCAGCAGCTGCCGAACAGCTTCCAGGTGTGATCAGCCATTCCATATCCTCCCACAGGCTGCAAACCATGCATCGATGCATAACAGCACACCCGCAAGCTATGGAGGAGGTGGCGGAATACAGGACACACATCCCTGAAGATTACAGCGGCCACCCGAAGGTTACCCCACTGTGACCACAGCATGCTGGGGCTGTGAATGACGAGCACGGCAAAGGAGTGGGATGGAAGGTGGAGAATGAAAAGGTCCTGTTGGCACCCTGGAACAAGCGCCGTCACTAAAATGATAACAGGCATATACACGCCCCTCTTTATACAAGCAGCATCTATAAAAAACGACCGCAAGTAAGAAAACACGTTCGGGAGAATGAATACAAAAACAGTACAAAGAAGCAGTGCAACCCAAAGAAGCAAGGAGAGAGAGAGAGACAGTGCGCAAGGTGAACCCATCCGACCCACTTCTCTACACAAACAGAAATACGTCTCGCACATCACATCACGCGCGCCGGAAAGTGAAGCTTGGATCATTCACTCCGCCGTCCCATCAGAACCATTGAGCAATGACGCGCTGCACCGGCATCCTCCGGTGCAGGCCTCATGCTCCCACCCCCTATTACAGGCATCAGAGGTACACGCATGCGAGGGGGGGGGGGTAGCATGCTCTCCCCCAGCGGCTTACATATAACATTGTGGCCAGAGGGCGAGTCACTCTTGACGCGGAGTTCGTCACACGCTGGAGCGCCTACCTGCACCCCCCCTAAATGTGGAGTGCATGGTAGCACTGGCTCTCACTGCTACTAGTGAAGTTGCCACCTCCAGTGGCTGGCTACTGGCGGGTCCTGCTCTGGGAAATTCCCACTTTAAACACATCGACGCTGGCCCTACCCGTTTTTGACACCAGGCGGCCTCTGGAGCCTGCGACCACCTTCACAATTATGGCTCGCTGTCTAATGCAGCTCGTGAAGGTACTTCTAGAGTAGCTCCGACTCTAGAAGTAGCGGCACTGCTCAGCTCCGAAGGTACTTCTAGACTCTTGATGTTCCCACCAAGCGCCAAGCACGTTGCAACAAGGGTTTGGTTCTTCATTTGAGGATACGACTTGAGGACTTGAAAATATCCTTCTTATGCCAAAACTCCCCAAGAAATCTTCGGGCGTTGGCCTTGTAGAGAAGATTGTTCGAGGCGCCAAACAAACCTATGGTGGAAGACGTAATGGAGGGCTTCATGGCGCTCAAACAGGTTGTCCGCACGGTGATCTGATTTCGTGCACTCTTTAGGCCCCTTCTCAAGTGATATGGGGCGTAGGGTTGCGGACAACCTGTTTGACCACCATGAAGCCCTCCATTACGTCTTCCACCATAGGTTTGTTTGGCGCCTCGAACAATCTTCTCTACAAGGCCAACACCCGAAGATTTCTTGGGGTGTTTTGGCACAAGAAGGATATTTTCAAGTCCTCAAGTCGTATCCGCAAATGAAGAACCAAACCCTTGTTGCAACGTGCTTGGCGCTTGGTGGGAACATCAAGAGTCTAGAAGTACCTTCGGAGCTGAGCAGTGCCGCTACTTCTAGAGTCGGAGCTGAGCAGTGCAGTGTGTGTGTGTGTGTGGCGAGTGTAGGCTCCGCTGTGGGGTGGCGTGCGCAGCGAGCTCTGTGATGCATGCCACGCACTCGTGGTTTCTCGGCTCTTCGCATTTTGCCGGAAGCCGCTCCATTTGGACAGTGGTGCTGCTGCAATTGAACCAAGAGGAGCCGATGCCCGCCGTCAAGCACACCATGCACTCGGCTTCACGTCGCCAGAAGGGTGAACTACTGTCTACATGGCGAGAGGTAGGTGAGGACTGCGCAACTCAGAGAGGGGCCATCAGCAGGGGACGTACATGCCACGTGGAGAGTCCACAGGAGGTACTGGTGGAGACTCCGCGTTCAGGCTGGCGGTGCGTGCAGCTGCGAGGAGGGAGAGCGCTGCGGCCTGGAATGCCTGCCGCACCTCCTGTACAGACACCCAGCCCGCCCGACCCCCACCCCACCCCTCTTCGTAAAGTTGGCTGAAGTACGAGGTTCAGAATGGGGCTTCCAGGTTTCAGGACACTTGGAATATGGGTCTGAGGCTGATTTGAGTGAAGGGAGAGGGGCTCACGATGCCGGGGCGAAGGTACAGAGCGCGTGACTCGCGCGACTCAAGTTGCCAAATACGTCATGATTCATCCATGATTGCCCATTCTTGTCACCGAACGCGTATGATGTGTGCAGATTAGTGATGGGAGGCCAAGAACAAGAAAAGAGGGACGAGCTTTCACCATGAAACGGAAGCTGTTTACACCGATGTCTAGTCCGGGCTGCTGAGGGTCCTCTATGGCCCATTGGTCGTCCCCTCTCTTTGCACCAATGGCCGCCTTATCCACGACCTGTAGCTACCCAACCCCGATCTCTCTCAGCCCTATGGTCTTAGCCTCTCGCCTGCATCGCATCCGTGTCCACAAGCATGCTGTGCGAACACCGACCCTCCAATAAATACCCTTCAATATACCATATATCAATATATCATTATTAAATAAGTCGCCTCATGTGTCATACGATCAAACTCCTAGGAAGCGGATGCATGGGAATGCGATATACTTTTCGTCCGTCTCAGATGGCATTGAAAACTTGCATGCCCAGTCGTTTCGCAAATACGCAGGGGGCACCGCATGAGAAAATGCGTGCAATATTGCGTGAGCTTCGTATAGCACTTCCGCAAGGCTATGCGCATGTGAAGCCATCAAATCCCACAAAAGTGACACATGCGGTGCCCCCTGCGTATTTGCGAAACGACTGGGCATGCAAGTTTTCAATGCCATCTGAGACGGACGAAAAGTATATCGCATTCCCATGCATCCGCTTCCTAGGAGTTTGATCGTATGACACATGAGGCAACTTATTTGATATTGATATATTGATATATGGTATATTGAAGGGTATTTATTGGAGGGGCGGTTTTCGCACAGCATGCCTGTGGACACGAATGCGATGCAGGAGAAGATCGCTGGGGCATCCACCGCAACAAAGCGATCCTCGTTGCAGCTCATGCCGGCGCCCTCTGAGGATTCCTCCGACCGTCGGATCACTGTGCCAGCCCCTGGATGTGCATCGGCCGGAGACAAGCCTGGCGCGAGCTCTTTGAGCATCAATTAAGCCTGTAAGCACTTTAGCACGCGAGAGGGCGGAGGGGAGGGCAGGGGGATGAGGAGTATCTACCCCTCCTCGACTGACAGCTACCGCCTGATTGAGGTAGTCGAAGTCCACTCCGTATCTCTTGAGCAGCGAGTACAACAGCTTGCCGAGCATTGGCTGCCCCACGCCCACCTCGCCGATGACTGCACCCGTATTTGGCCCATCTGAGAAGATGTTGCGAAGGGACAGGAGATGTCTAGACCTCGAGATATACAACCGACACCGACGCGGCATGCGTGAAAGGGGGGAGGGGTTGACAAGCTTACGACTTTCTACTTTCTCCTGGAGAGTCTTTTTCTAGCATTACCGAGACCTTATCCACATCGACGCTGAGTTTTCGCTTACCTGTGTTACGATGCCATCAGGAGTCGCATGACAGTTTGTACGTTACTGGGCATCTTTATGACTCTTATCATTTGTGACAAGAGTGTAGAATAGAGATGTAGGAAGCGTGCCATATATCATGACACCTCTGATCAATTGTGAGACCTAACTCTAAATGAGGCTTTCCATACTGCAGATGTTTGGAGTATTTTGGGGTTCTACAGTGCGGAACGTGTTTGGAGTTGGGGTCTCATGATGTCCGACTAAGTTCACTCTCCTTACAATATCTTCCGCGGTTATTTCGATCTGGCCGGTTGGAATTTTCAGGGAATTTGCCCGCGAAAGTGCTCGAAATACACCTCACATGGTTGCTCCAATCGATCGGACAGTTTAACAGGGGCGTATCGTGCGGGGGGTCTCGTACGAGGCGACACGCTTCCTATAATGATAGGAATTCGATGTTCGCATCCATTGACTCTAGAAGTCATCATTTGAAAGGTCAACACCAACAGCTGCGATTTATGAAGCGGGGTTGATGAAACATGGACAGGCATGCACCGGCAATGGCATTGGCAAGTATCTGATTAGCCGCCTCGTCAGCGCATGGGCCGAATGATGCGTGCTGGTTGCAGGAAGGCGCCGACTGAGAACGGCGGCCGCAGCTATGCCACACGTCACAGCTCTTGCCCTTGGGACGTGCATCCCCAAATACGCTGCGAATTACTTCTGCGCCTCGCACACAAGGCCTCCTTCGGGACCTAGGCGCTCACTCCATAATCCAAACTCGTTTGCCACGCTGGTCAGTCCCTGATATGAGGATGGAGGCCGAAAGGCGGCCTGGCCGGCGGATCGGGCGGGGACTCCCCCTGGGTCGGGTGCAGCGTGGCCGGGTGCAGATGTACCTGCCGCATCGCCTCGGACGAGGTGGCGGCATCGCCACGTGGTGCCAGCTCTGCTTCCGAGGCAAGCTTCAAGTGGGCCACGGCCATGCTCAGCAAGCCGTATGAACCAATACCGCCCGTGAACACCTGCGCCCCCCACCCTCGCCAGCACCCGCCTGATCGGGAATGAAACGTGTGACACGACGAGCAGCCGCGGATGCTATGACCGAGAAGGTGGATAGGGCGAGGAGGGTCGCAAGGAAAGGGATGGGGCCACACCATGGTGCACCTCCTTGTGCGAGGAGGGAGGGGGCAGGGGGGAGGGCCGGACCTCCCGCACAAAGTCCCTTTGCACTGCATGCCCCGCGTACCTCATTCAGGCGCTTCTGGTGAAAGAAGAACTTGAGGACGAGCATGAGCGGGGCCAGGTCAGAGAACGCGGCCAACTATCCAGTCCAAGCTCCCCGCCCCAACCCCACCCCACTTTCCAAAGGTCCGAGGCGCGCCTTGGGAAGATCCCAACGCGGCTGGTCACCAACCGGCATGCTTCAGCGGGACACCGGAAGCATGCGCACCCAGTCCTTGACCAAGGCCACGGCCTCCACTCCATTGCTTCCGCCGAACGAGATGTCCACCGGGAGGCCGAACCTGCTGTCCACGCACTGCCTCCCCCGCGACGCTCCCCCCCTCCTCCATACCCAAGCAGGCCCTTCATTTCATCGCGATTGGTCCTTTGCGGACTTCTCTCTCTAGCACAGGTCTCTGGCCGCCGCACGAGGCTCCGTGGAATTCCCCGGCCTTCCCTGCTCTGCCCCCTCAAGCTCCACCCAACCATCCTTCACCTACTGATCCCAGGCCTCTCCTACACTGTAACCCCAGCGTGCCACGTGGCAAACACTGGCAGCTACTCTACTGTTGCCCAACGAAGCTCCAGCCCTCTTGGAGGGTGAATCCAGAGAGTGAGGTTCTACAAATCCCCCGGGGAAGTGGGAAGGAGGGGGCGTGGACGGATATTCGAATGGAAAGGCAGGCACGGTGTTGGGGAGGGGAAGAAGGGTGCAACTTCCATTCAAGTCCGCTCGTGATTGACCGTCACCTGAAGACGGCATCTGAAATCTGCAGCCCCCAGTCCCCACGGGGAGGAGGAGGGGAGAGGGGAGGCTAGAGGGTCATAAAGAGACTCACTTTGAGCACAGGAATCTTCGCGCGAGAAACAACGTAAGCGCCCTTGACGACGCCTTCCTTAATCAATGCCTATTACAAAACACACCCGGCACCATCCAAGGCCAGCCCATCGTTCTCACCCACTGATCGGCAGGAGGTGCGCTAACCGAGGCCAGCCCACCGGCGGGCTTGCGAATGCCTTTCCCTCAGGTGTCTCCTGCGGGGCCTGGCAGGGGCACATCCCGGACTCTCGGATGTATAAGTGAGTCCGGGCGAGCTAGAACCCCACGGACAGACCTGGGGGACCCTTAGCTAGTACTTCCAGCGGTGGTGGTTGGTGAACGTCGGCCATCCACTAACAGTGTGTGAAATGGTTTGATCCTCCGAGCAGGGTACGACGGCAGCTTTTTCGGTGCGTACTGTTTCCATGAGTACGGTCACCAATAAAAAATGGCAAACCCATTCACACACACACACTGAACGAATTCCGGATGAGTGTCCCGAACGGTGTGGCCGAATCCTTTAATCCCCGGTGTGGGTACATAGTGCAGCCAAAGGCACTGGCCCGAGGATAAGCACACATACTGTTCGAATTCCGAATAAGTGTCCCGAACGGTGTGGCTGAATCCTTTGATCCCCGGTGTGGGTACATAGTGCAGCCAAAGGAACTGGCCCGAGGATAAGCCACACATTGTTCGAAATCCGGATAAGTGTTCGAACGGTGTGGCTGAATCCTTTGATCCCCGGTGTGGGTACATAGTGCAGCCAAAGGAACTGGCCCGAGGATAAGCCACACACACTGTCCGAATTCCGGATAAGTGTCCCGAACGGTGTGGCTGAATCCTTTGATCCCCGGTGTGGGTACATCGTAGGAGAACCTGTCATCTGTCATCTGTCATCTGTCATCTGTCATCTGTCATCTGTCACCTGGGTGCCATTTGTCATCAGTGCTACGGCCGAACACTACAGTCGAGTGTAGGAGATAACTGTACACACTAAGTATTCCATGGTGGACAGAGTCTGTCACCGTGGTCATTAATTGTGTGACAAACGAGTCGACAGCCAACAATGTATATATGGCGGCTGTACAGACTACTGTGTATACTCCTAACCGACCAGAGTGTATCTGGCGGGAAAGTAGACAATAACGGCGATGGCGGGAAGCTATCGCCATTCCCTCTCTTAAGCTTTAATGATATCAGTGGATAAGTTAACAGCTATTGCTACTGTGTTTGTAAGACAAGTTGCCCAGTATTAGACCAACCTTATTCCTAGGTTATGGGCCCACAACGGTGTTAATCTGCGTGGTGACTTAGTATATGAGTGGTCAGAGCACGGATACAGGTATATTCAAACACACTCGGTCTCAACCGTTTCAGTCTGCAGATATGGCAAACATGGAAACACCTGAGCAGGAGGACAAGCCAGAGCTAAGCCAGAGCAGAGAGGATCAGCTGTCATTATTACTAGTGAGGCAAATGGAAATGATGGAAGTGATATCCCGTCGACTCGCAGACTCAGAGCAGAAGCAGGAGAAGGTGTCCGAGACACTTATCACTGTTGAGAATGCTTCGAAAGTAGTGCAGAATGTCCTAAAATCCTTGGGAACTATTTCCAAGTATTCAGGAAATGAACGAAATCGGTATGAAGCCTGGACCAGGTTTAGTACACAGTTACAATCAGCCGTAGTGTTCTATCCTGACTTGAGGGAGTTAGTGAGTAATGAAGAATCACTCAGCGACGTTGCAAACTTGAAGGACCTAGCTGATATGACACCTCGGTCTCAACCGTCTGACGACGACACCCGTCCCCCGCAGAGTATAGTAACAGTGGAGGGTTCATCGACGACTGCAAGTGCTGTACTATCAGCAGTGCTGGTGCAGGTCACTGAGAAGGACGCGTTCGACCTGGTTCGTCGTTGTGAAAATGACGGCCTGAAGGCGTATCGAAAATTGCGAGCACGTGTAGAGCCGCAGTTGTTTGGTCAGCTGGCGGCGGCTATGAATCGACTGACGAGACTGACCGTGAACTCGACGTCCGACCTGGTGAAGCAGCTCAGTGCTTTTGCAGACCTACAATCGTCTGTTTGCCGGTATGGAGGAGAGCATCTCGACCGGCGAACTATCGAGGTGGTAACGCTGGCGTTCGCTGTTTCAGCCCTGCCCGTGGAGTATGCAACAGTGGTTGCTGACCTGGGCCGAGAAGCGAAGCCGACCTTCGACCTATTACAGCAACGCTGCGACTTCTTCTATGTCAACGTGTTGCAGGAGCGCAATCCGTCACGGGACTATGCAGCAGCTGCGGAGGATACCGAGACTGCGGCAGTGGCTAAGAGCTTATTTGGCGACCGACGACGACAATCGGAGGAGAAGAAGGCGAATGACTCGAAGCACCTGGTATGTGCCGTGTGTACAGGCGGACACTCGTCGGAGACGTGCTGGCTTATGCATCCTCAGAAAATGGAGGAGTTCATCAAGAAGAACCCTGCGAGGGGGGCGCAACTCAGAGAGCGTTATGAGAAACGGAAGAAACGTATGCTGGAATCGAAGACTCCCGAGGCCGTGGAGAAAGTTGCAGCGGCAGTAACAACCGAGAAAATGACGGAGGAGGAAATCTGGGAAGCGGAGGAGCATGACGAGGTGCCGTGTGCCTGTCTGGCAGTGCAGAACTGTGGCGACCAACTTGGTGTGTACACCGGAGACGTGCTGAACGACTCGTGGGTGTACGGAGTGGCTGAGTCAGAAGGTGACCTGGCCGACCTACAACGGGAGCTTGCTTTGCAACCGTCTATGGCCGCCAGCACCGTAGAGACTGTGCAGCAACGGGTGCTCCACTACGACTCAATGGCTACGAGGACGGTGCTCAACGACCTGAGTTTCTTCGAAGGGGGCACGGTCTGCGCCGAGAAGGCGGTGAAGTTCAAAGTCATGGCAGGAGAGGTGACGGCGTCGAAGGGTGCCGGTATGGTACTCATCAGTCTGTGGAACTATGCAACTGGCAAAGTCGACGTGCTCAACGTGGAGGCGCAGTACGTACTGGACTCCCCGTTCAATCTTATGTCGGCGGTGTGCCTCGAGGACAAGTACGACCTGTACGGTCAGCTCCTTCATCGCGAGCTGGTGAATACGAACGGCAAGGCTCGTTACAAGGTGGTGCGAGACGGGAGAATCTTCATCTTACCAGAGTTTGTTGAGACTGAAGCAGCGTGCCCTACGGTGCAGGATAAAGTCTTCCGTGACGTCGTGAACTGGAAGTTCACCGAGTTCTCGCGCTGGAACACGGAGAAGGGGCCTTTCAGTGTGGATATGTGTGCTGACAAGCCCAATGCGCAGTTGCAGGAGTACTACTCGGTGGAGGACTCGGTCTTCGACCACACGCTGAAGGGACGGGCTTTCTATGCAAACATGCCCTACGTGGACACTTTTATTGCGAGACTTCTGGTGAAAATCTTCACCGACTTTGCGAAGGACCCGGAGCACACGAAGTTTCTGCTGGTGCCTCCGCACAAGCCTCATGTTGTATGGTGGGGGCTGACCCGGAAGCTGGAGGAGCTTCAAACGTACTCGAAGGGCAGCGTGATATTCTCGGCGGCCAAAGAACAATGCTATCGCGTGGAGGAGCTGACAGAGTCCGAGCCGGGGCGAGTCTGGATACGAGGTACACCGTGGGCGGTCACTGTATTCTACCTCGACCAGTTCACCGTGGGTCATATCGACGCCAAGGTGCTCGCTCATCTACGACTGGGACACATCTGTGACAAGTACATCGACGTCATGGACCTGCGAGGTATGAATCTCGGTGTGAGTTCTGAGGAACTGCGTGAGAGTAAGGTGACAAAGTGCTCTGAGCAGTGTATGTCTTGCCAGGTGGCCAAGCCGACGAGGCCGTCGCAAGTAATGGACCGAGGACGCGTGCCCAAGTCGGTGAGGAAGGTGGTGAAGAGGAGACAAGCATCTACACGACTTGGGCAGCTCACGTTTACGGACCACGGTGGTCCGTTCGTTGTCTCTCGGGGCGGTTCACGTGGATACACTTTGCACGTGGACGACTACTCTGGACTCGGGTGCATCTACATCTGGAAGCGCAAGCTGGAGTATCTTACAGCGTTGCAGCAGTATCGTGATCTAGTGAGGACCACTGGCAGAGTTGTTCTGGGTGAGGACTTGCACGTGGAGGAGCTCGTGTACGACTTGGACGTGCTGGTGTTGCAATCGGACAACGACTCGACTATCATCGCGGGACAGACAACAGCGTACTGCAAGGAGCACGACATTCTTCAGCGTACGACCGCACCCTATCTGCACGAGAACAATGCACGAGTGGAGGCCTAAAATCGACTTCTTCAAGCCAAAGCCAGAGCCATGCTCATCACCGCGGGACTCCCTGCAGATATGTGGCCTTTGTCATTTCTTCACGCTGTGTACCTACTGAACCGGGTGGTGAAGGGCGAGCTCGGTATGTTGTCTACTATGGACGTGCTGAAACAGAAGGTGGACTTGAGTACTCTTCGCATCTTTGGGTGTCGAGCTTATGCCTTTGTCGATGCCTCTCTGCGAACGAAGCTAGCTGATCGAGCGACACCTCTTCTGTACGTGGGTCACGACGATCGATCGACTTCGTACCTTCTCTACTGCACGACGAGGAACAAAGTGGTACGGTGCGGTATGGTGCGGTTCGACGAGCGTGTCAACGATCGAGGAAAGCTGGTGCTCAGCTGGGATCCTTCGGTGGTGGTACCACTGCGATCTCTATTCGACTGTGTAAGGTTGGACGCACCGTACGTCGAGAGGTTCACTGGCTCACCGACACTGATTATCGATATCGCTATCTTCGTGCCTTCTGACTCCGACGAGTTCACTGGCGTTGTGAAACTTCAGTCGCGCTCGAGAAACACGTGTACGGTTTTCTGGGCACCGGTGAGTTTCTTTCTCGAGCAGAGTGTTACCAACTTGGAGCTGCTCAGAAAGTATCTCAGTGAGCAGGCAGTGAACCAGTTCTATCCTGTGTTCGTTCTCGCGGAGGTGCAGCTGACGTCAGGGGGAGAATGGGAGAGCGCTATCGTCTGTACCAATGCTCGGACTGAGCACAGGCTGCCCTATCAAGTGCTTCTGCTGAGACACTGTGGACGTGCCGGGAAGTCAGTCGACGTGGCCGAGACTTCAATCCGTTTCCAGGTGCAGCACGTAGCTCTGGCTGCTGTGGTGCAGAATCAGTGGCTGCCTAATGGAGTGACGAGTCCGAAGAACTGGCCGCAGCTGGTGAGCGCGACGGACGCAGAGCAATGGCAGGCATCAGACAAGAAGGAGGAGTGCGCGCTCATCGACGTGAAGCGAGCAATCGTGCCAGTGGCGAAACTTCCGGCAGGAGTGAAGCCGCTGGGCATGAAGGCTGTCTACAAGCTGAAGTTCGACGCTGCAAACGTTGTTACCGAGCGAAAATCTCGCTGGAATGTATTCGGCAACAAGCAGTCACACGGTGTGAATTACGAGGAAGTTTACTCACCGTGTACGCAGCTCAACACCCTGCGTATTTTGCTCCAGCTGTCTCTTATACTGGGTCTGCTGGCTTTTACCATGGACGTGGTGACTTGCTTTCTGAATGGCGAGTTGGACGTCGCTGTTCCTCTCTTTGTCAGGTGGCCAGACGGTCGCCGGGTGCGTGGAACATCCTACGGGAGGTTGGCTAAAAGTGTGTATGGACTCAAGCAGGCTCCCAGAGTGTGGTATTTCACGTTGAAACGGTGGCTATTGAAGTATGATACTATGCTCGCCGTTTCGAACATCGACCCGTGCCTTTTCTACATCTTCCGACCAAACGAGCTCATCGTTGTCATCTACATTCATGTTGATAACTTCCTTGTGCTGAAGTCCAGTGAAGCTTGGAAGTGCACTTTCTTCTCATCTTTCAACGAGACCTATCCCTGTGTGGACGAGGGTTCTCTGACTAACATTCTGGGTATGCGTATGACTTTTCGCGACGTAGGCCTGGTGAGAGAATGCCGTATGAGTCAGCAGGGCCTCATTCTCCGTATACTCGAGAGGTACGGTATGACGAACTGCAATCCTGCTCTCTCACCTATGGAGCCGAAGTTCTCGCTGGCGCCGGCAGACCCACTGGAGCCTGCAATCGACGTTCCTTATGCGAACTTGGCCATGGAACTTATGTGGCTGGCGCGCTGCACTCGACCAGACATCCTGACGGCGGTGTGTTATCTGGCTCGCTTTATGCACTGCTATGGACCGACTCACTGGCAGCATCTTCTCCGTGTGCTCCGTTATCTGAAGGGCACAATCGACGACTGTCTAACCTTGCAGTGCAGTTCACCACCTTCTCACACTGTTGTGCTTGAAATCTCTGCCTATTCTGACGCTGACCATGCAGCAGATAAAGTCACTCGCAGCTCTGTGACGGGCTCGCTGGTGAGGCTCAACGGCAGCACGGTTATGTTTTCTTCCAAGCTGCAGAAGACCGTTGCTGTGAGCACGGCAGATGGCGAGCTGGTTGCACTTTCTGAGACAGCTTGGGACATCGAGCACGTGGTGAATCTGCTGTCGGAGTTTGCTCCAGTGAAGCTACCAGTGGTGTTACACCGGGACAATCATGCTTCTGTCATCCAGGCGGAGAGCGCTCTCAACAACACTGCTACCAGGCACATTGCAGTGCGAGACCGCTATGTGGCTAAGCTGGCAGAATTAGGTCGCATCCTGATAGTGAAAGTGCCTTCTGCTGAGAACCTTGCTGACTTCTTCACAAAGTCTATGCCTACAGACAGGTTTCTGGTGCTGCGAGCGATCGTGCTACGATTATTTCGCTCTGGGCGCACGGAGGAGCAGGAGAAACTGTCATATGCCATCTGACATATGTCATCTGGGTGTCATTTGTCATCAGTGCTACGGCCGAACACTACAGTCGAGTGTAGGAGATAACTGTACACACTAAGTATTCCATGGTGGACAGAGTCTGTCACCGTGGTCATTAATTGTGTGACAAACGAGTCGACAGCCAACAATGTATATATGGCGGCTGTACAGACTACTGTGTATACTCCTAACCGACCAGAGTGTATCTGGCGGGAAAGTAGACAATAACGGCGATGGCGGGAAGCTATCGCCATTCCCTCTCTTAAGCTTTAATGATATCAGTGGATAAGTTAACAGCTATTGCTACTGTGTTTATAAGATAAGGTGTCCAGTATTAGACCAACCTTATTCCTACATAGTGCAGCCAAAGGAACTAGCCCGAGGATAAGCCACACACACTGAACGAATTCCGGATGAGTGTCCCGAACGGTGTAGCCAAATTTCTTTGATCCCGGTGTGGGTACATAGTGCAGCCAAAGGAACTGGCCCGAGGATAAGCATACATACTGAACGAATTCCGGATGAGTGTCCCGAACAGTGTGCGCTGAATCCTTTGATAACCGGATTGGGTACATAGTGCAGCCAAACGAATTGGTCCAAGGATAAGCACACACACACTGAGCGGCATGAGGCCCGCTGAAAAAAGCTAGCCCACCATCATCCCAGCGGATGTGAGAAGCCTTCAGGAACTTCTCAGCAAGTCATCAGACATATGGAATCTACCCGATCCGGGTGGGCGTTTTGTGCCTCGTTCGCACGGGGCGCACAGGGAATTTTAATCAGGAGCATCATTCTAGAAGGGGGAGAGCGCCATGGGAGAGACTGGTGGGAGGAAGGGGGTGAATGCGAAGAGAACGGGAGAGAGCAAAGGAGAGTTACTGTACCGCAAGATACCTGGACACAGACCCATGCCACAGCTTGACTGTCAACGGGACCTTCCTGCGGCTCTTCCTTATTTGATTTTACCGTTGACCAAGGAGAGTTATGCAAGATTCGAGAACTCTAGGCCGATAAGCCAGAACTGCGCACCTGCACCTGATACCTTGGGCGCGGACTCGACCTTGCTCTTATGGGAGGGGCTTATGGATGGTGGTTGCTTGGGTTGCGGGTGTGAAGAGGGGTATGCTCCGGCCTTAACTCCGGGTGTCTGTCGTCTGACAGCTCACTCAGCCTTCAGACTAGTGCATAGGGGTAAGAATGAGAGAGAATAGTCGGAGCACACAAGGCCGGCCCTGAGTCATCTCGCACACACTGGATGGCATGAGATCAGCCGACAAAAGCCAGCCCACCATCATCCCAGTGGATGTGAGAAGCAAATCAGGAGCAGGGCAGGGCCGTGAGTGCCCAACAAATGGGATCCACACTACACAGGATGGGTTCTGCTGAGCAGAGCACAACATGCGTGAGTGTTCTCCATTTGTTGGGCACTCACGCATGACGTGATCTACTGGATGCTAGAGACGGGGACTGTGAGGTTCAGAGCGTGCCCCCCGGGGGGGTTTTATTGGGCACCACTCTTCGACTCTTAGTCACCTTCAGCAGCGGGATAAGCGAGACGCTATGGCAGTGACCATATTTCTACGGTGTCGGAGGGATCCTACCCCCCGTTGGCTCAGGCTATTAACTACTCCAATCCGCTTTAGCTTCCCGAGGCCAAGGATGGGGACCTACCCGTGGGGGCAAGGAGGGAAACATGTGTCATTGACAGAGGGGCTGTACAGGGGGTAGGGCGGTGGTGGCAGTGGTGGTGGTGGTGGCGGTGGGTGGGGGGCGTGTGAAGAATTAGTTAGGGTGGTGGGTCTTGCGGCGTACATGCCGTTTGGTGCGATTGTTGCGGCGATGGCGGGCAGTAGGTGGAGGGTGGTGGGAATCTGCAGGGCGGGGGAGGGATTGTGGTCGGGGGCGCGGTCGGTGGCAGTGCCGGTGGCGGGGGCGCTTGGGTTGTTGGGTTTTGTGGGTTGCGGTGTTGCAGTGGCGGCTGAGACGTGATCGTCGGGTTGGTCATTCCAGAGGTCATTAAGGATCTCGTCAAGCTCCTGCTGCTGGGTCTGCTCAGCCGGGGCTTCACTTGCTCTGAATGATTCAAGTAGGTTCTGTGGCTTGGGGGCGGTACTGTTCACTGGTTGGTCATCGTGGAGGTCATGAAGGATTTCATCGATTTCCTGCTGCAGGGCCTGCCTTGCCCTTGCTTCTGCTGCTTTCGATGACTCAGGGGGTCGGTCAGTCTGAGGTGGTGTCTGATTCGCTTGTTGGCGGGGTCGCTTGCCGTTTGAGATTTTGAGGGCGCTGACCGGGTCTGTTGGTACAAGGCTGATCACTTTTTGGGACAGGTCAGGATACGTGCCAGCAACATAGCGCGCTGCACGGAGGATGTATGGCCAGGGCACGTTGGTGGTTCCTTGGGTTTCAAGTTGGCAGAGGACGCGGTGGAGCTCATTGCGGACGGGGGTCAGGCGGTTCGATTCAGAGATGAGGTTGGGGGTGGCGGCGGGGGTGGAGGGTGGGGATGGCGGTGGGGTGGAGGGGTGGAATGGCGGCGGGGGGGGGGTGGGAGTGGCGGCGGTGGTGGCGGCGGTGGCGGTGGTGGGGTGGGTTGAGTCGGGGGAGGAGGGCGTGAGGTGGCTGAGGAGTTGGGAGGCAGAGCAGAAGATAGTGGCTGATGTAGAGATGGCTTCACAGAGGAGGTCAAGAAGCAAAGAGCCGAGGTTGTGAGTGGTGAATCCTCCCGGGGGTGGGGGAATTTCCGATGAGGTGGTAGGTGGGATGATGAGGTGGTGGAAGAGGTGGAGAGTGTAGAGCGGGGCAGCAGAGTGGCAGTTGGGTTTGGGCGTGCGTCGGAAGACTCCTCCAGTAGTCAAGAGTCCTATTGCTGGCCGCCGGGACAGCACATCAGGCTCTGAAACTAAGAAGACGGGCGTGCTCATGGGGACAATGGAGTTTAGGAACTGGGAGGCGCTGCTGTCTAGGGAGATTGAGCCTGACATGAGCCACTTTCTAAGCGTTGCATTGGAAGCTGTGATAATGGCGATGTCGTGCGGGGAGAAGGGCAATGGTGGTTGCGGTGGCTGCTGTGGAGGCGGCAGAGGCGCTGGTCGATATTGAGGTGGTAGGAGGGGAGGGGGAGGGGCGGTGAGAAGCGCTTAGTAGAGTCAAGTAGGTTGGCGAGGTAGGCACGGCGCTTGAGAATGTGGTGGTCGGGGGTCGGGGTCGGGGGCGGGTCAAGGGTGAGGAAGTTGTGGAAGGTCGGTGGGGCTTCATGTAGAGGTGGTGTGTGTGTGGAGAGGAGGGAAATGAGAGGTTGCCATTTTGCTGCTTTGTTGAGCCATTGGGGGTTGTCATCCGGGATTCGGTTGGTGAGGAGGCAGAGGCTGAGTGGGATGACGTTGCGCGAGAGCGGGCCGTAGGAGCCTTCTCGGTTGTATCTAGGGTAGGATTGTCTTAGGGAGCATTTCGGGAAGGAGAGTACTTCCGTGCCGAGGGCGTCAATGGCTTGCCAAATGGTTCTCCAGAGGGAGTGATCTATGTGGGAGCGGCCGGGGATTAGGAGCCAGATTTCCGTGGAGGGCGAGGTAAAGAGGGTGGTGACACATTGCTGGATTAGGGAGTGGACCACAGTGGCATCAACCGGCGGCCGGGCGAAGCTGGTCCGAGAGCCAAAGTCATGGGAGGGTGGAGGGGGAGGTGAGGGTATCCAGTGGTAGTCGCGAGGGTCCGGAGGCCGGAGGTGGGAGGCGTGGGTTTCAAAGAATAGTGGGAGGGCGAAGAGCTGGAGGAGGTGCTTAGGATCGCATTGGGAGCGGATGCAGAGCTCACTTAGGATAGCAAGCGACGTGGGCGGCATCATTGGGTCGGAGAGGCGATCAGCGAGGTGGGCGTGCTCCCTTAGGAGGGTGCAGAGTCCTCCGGGAAGGGATGGGAGGTGCTTGTCAATGCTTGTGAGGAAGAGTTTGGAAGGGACATAGATAGGTCGGCCTCTAGGCCATCCTCTGCCATCCGAGATGGAGATGGTGCAGTAGTTTGAGTCTGTTGTGATGCGGAGGGCATGCTCTGGGTCCTTGGAGAAGCATGAGAGGTCGATGAACTCATTGAGCGGAGCTTGGGGTGCGAGAGAGGGGAGCTCGAGATTGCAGCAGAGAGAGATTGGCGTGAAGGGTGGCTGGCGGAGGAGGCGCAGTTTTTGGAGGGGGCATGCTGTAGAGATGATGTTGCTACAGAGCGGAATGAGGTGAGTAGCGAGGTAGTTGGTAAGGCCAACTCGCATAAGAGTGGCTGATTCAAGGTTGGCCATTATTGCAAGCTTCATTTGAGGGGAGGCACAGAGATTGTGGATCGAGGTTGTGATGGATTCAGAGGGTTGTGACTAGCTGTCATTAGTTTTCCAGTCGTTCAGTTGGGATCTCATGAGAGCCCAGTCTCTGGCTTTCAGGGTTGGGGTGAGGTGAGGGACGGTGAGGCGGAGGTCGTTGGAGATGAGGGATTGGAGGGCGAGATGGAGCTCGACGTTTGAGACGGGGGTGAAGGTGACGGGGGTTGGTGGTAGAAGGTGGCGTTCAGTGGGGTTTGTGGAGGGGGTAAGGCGTGGAGCGGTGGTGGAGGCGGCTTCAGTGGTGGTGGTGGGTGGAGGCTAAGAGGTTATAGCAGAGGCAGTGGCGGGCAGAGGAAGGGGAGGGGTGGTGGAGGTGGCGATGATGGCTTGGGTGGGGACAGGCTTTAGGAGGCCAGTGGGGTTAGGCGCTTGGTTTGCGAGCACCATGATCCATCTGACGAGGTAGGGGGCGGAGAAGCCTCGTTTCTTATGGAGGTAGAGAAAGAGGCACTTGGCTTCTGCGATGAAGTTACTGAGGCGGTTGGAGGAGTGGAGGTAGGTGAGGAGTTGGGAATAGAAGATGGAGTAGCGGAGACTGTTGAGGAGGCATGTGTCAGAGCTAGGGAAGCGTTGAAGGACAGATTCGAGTTTCCTTTTCCTGTCTCGGAGGAAGATGCTGGAATTTCCGCAGGGCTTGGCGTGGAAGTTGGCGGTAAGGAAGGAGCATTTGACGGGATTACATCTTCAATAGTTGTAGGTTCTCCTGTTGATGTGAGGATTGCTTCTTTGATGTCGGTGTGTTTCTCTGACGGAGGGACGGAGGTGCCAGGGTTGTGGAGGCTCACAGCGGCGGTGATGGTGACGGGTTGGCCATTCCGGGTAGTATAGAGGTCAGCATGAGTGTCCCGAACGGTGTGGCTGAATCCTTTGATCCCCGGTGTGGGTACATAGTGCAGCCAAAGGAACTGGCCCGAGGATAAGCCACACACACTGAACGAATTCCGGATGAGTGTCCCGAACGGTGTAGCCGAATTCTTTGATCCCCGGTGAGGGTACATAGTGCAGCCAAAGGACATGAACGTAAAAACCAGGAGCGGGCACCGAGGCGCTCCCGGCAGAGATCAAGAGAGGACACAGAGCGAGGCATTCACCCCACCCTGCCTCTCCTTGCAAAGAAAGCTGACTGGTCCGCCTTATTCCTCAAGAGGCAGCACCCGCCAGGTAGGCTCCATAGGGACCGCCACACCCCAGCACCCACATCCCTCCCGTGGCCGTACCTGGTCAAGAGGCGCCAGTATCCCATCTCGTGGCCAATGATCACCAGTCCCCCAGCAGGTGAAACAGCCATGAAGTACCAGACAAAAGGGCGAGCAAGTTCCAGACTAATCCGGTACTCCCCCGAAGAGCCAGTGCCCGTCAGAAAGGCACCACGGGGACTGCCACAGTCCACACATCCCTCATGTGGCCGTCCCCGGCGTCCTGTGGTCACCAACAGGCAGGCGAGCACACGCCATGGGTGCGATCCACCCTCTCATACAGCAACTGACTTGATTCGAGAAAGGGCTTATTTACTCCCATCCAATCGTATGTCCGTATGTCCGTATGGGGTTCCAAGCGATGTACGGTGTGTGTCTAACCCGGGAGGGCATTCCAAGCATCATCGCCAAATGGCCGTGCGAGATCAGAGCAGTGAGATGGCTGTCGGCTATCGTGCAAGCACACACCTTCTGGAATCGCCGCAGGCACTTCACGACCTGCTGCTTCACGCCGTCAGAGAAGCCGCCTCCTGCGCCCGGCCACCTACACACAGTGAGTGAGTCGCGCAAGCCTCGTCGCAGCTTCACCCAGCTTCATCTCGCATTTGCCGTGAGTGCACCAATGAGCACGTAAGCGTGAGCACGTGAGCGTGAGCACCTGAGTGCGCCAATGAGCACGTGAGCGCGCCCTTGGTGCACCTTGAATGAGTCCAATGCCATTGCGGCTCGCCCACAAAAGTATACAGTTTTGACCAGATTCGGTTTGGGCGGAGTGATTGAACTGCTGGGTAGCCCCAGAGAGATCTACGACGAAGAGTTCATGTAATGGCCCAGATCGATCCGACTCACCTCCCTCTTCATTTACGATCCCTGGAACTCCGAGGATCGTCATATCGATATCCGCACTCAGGAGAGCCAATCCAATGGCCTGCATCGTTTTTTCCACGACCAGCTCTCGCCCACCCCCCTCCACTTGTTTTTTTTCTTTATCCTCCCTCTCCTCGGGGGCAGGCTTCGGTTCCTTTGATTGTGTTGTTGTTATTTATTACTTACTCATTCATCATCTGTAATAATTATCCATTACCTTTTCTCCCTTTCCGCGGTTTTCATTCTCTCTTCTTTTACATCCTTTCGTCTACCCGTCCGATCCCGTTCGATGCCTACAATCCTCCGTCTGCCTGTTCGATCACCTTCGATCTCTTGATTCCTTCCTATTCCCCAATCCGCCTTCCGTATCTCGTATTTACATCGTTGCTGCTGTGCTTTGTTTGCATCCTGTGACCTGCACCACCTACCACCTCTAGACCATCCCTGCCGACAGGATCGCTACTTTTCTGTTATCTTTTCTTTTGCATAAATCATGTTCCCTGCACCGTCTCGCCCTCCCCGCTTCGCCGCTCCGAAACTCCTCGCCTCGGCCCCTGCCTGCCTGCTAGCTGCCCATCTCTCATCAAACGACAGTATGCTCTTTCCCTTCACACTCCCCGACAACCCGGTCCCGTGATTCACACCTCCGCACCATCGCATTCCTGAGAGTCACTGCCCCAACCGGCTTTCTCTTGCCTTAGGGACCCCACTGCCTCTATCCTTCACAAGTCCCCCGAGATGCATCGATGAGCAAGATTCGATTGCCCCAGCAGCGTCGTCCGTGTGATGGCGCGGCATTTCACCCATGTGTGCAGGTGCAAGGGAATGTGACGTATACTCCTCACCGAAATGGAGGTGAGGGACGTTAAGTGAAAACTGGAGCGAGGTTTCTGCAGGCATGTCTTTCAGAAGGAGGCATCGCCGACGAACTTCACCATATGCTCGAGGGCCACAGATGTCGCACCCGGGAACCAATGATGTGGGTGCTGCTCGAGGGCCAGAGGTCTCGTCCGATACTGCGGATGCACGTCACCACGGATTCCGCGATCATGGTTTGCTGCGGGGATGACTTCGCAGCCTTTGCAAAGCTCTCCACCTGGCAGGGAGGGCGCAGGCAGATATTCTCTGTGTTGTGAGAGGGGGAGCTGTAATTGGTTGGAGGCACCTTCCTAAACATGAACCCTGGACTCCCCACGCAATCTGGCTTCCCCACAGTTTCACCAGGAAAGCAGCCAAAGAAGCAAAGGTTGACTCGTTTTAGTCCATCCATTTTTGTTATCCACAGCCACGGTGACCGCAATATGAGAAGCGTTATTGAAAATGTAAAGGAGGCAAAAGCCTAAATCCTAAAGGCGCTCAGTCCTGACCCTCGTCATCCTCAGAGACCCTCGTCATCCTCGGAGACCCGCGTCATCCTCGGAGACCCGCGTCATCCTCGGAGACCCTCGTCATCCTCAGAGACCCTCGTCATCCTCGGAGACCCTCGTCATCCTCGAAGACCCGCGTCATCCTCGGAGACCCTCGTCATCCCGTCGGAGACCCTCGTCATCCTCGGAGAGGTGTCGCTTCAAGAAAGCTGGCTCACCTCACGATGAAGCGGTCCCCAGTCGACGTCGTCATCGCATAAATCAATTGGATCGACCACTGGATGATCAACCACTGGATGATCGACCACTGCATGATCGACCACTGGATGATCGATCACTGCATGATTGACGTCGGCCTGTTGGACGTTGGCAATACCTGCTTCCCCCCCAGCCGCCCATGCCCAACCTCCCTCCTGCCTCGACGCGCACTCCCTCGTATCTCTACTCAATAAACAACTCACGATCCCAGTGCCTACCACCTCCCTATCGTGGTCCGCTGCACTCCCTTCGACTGTTTGCTCTTTCTATACTCCCTCCGACTCCTTCGTCTCATTGTTTTTCTACCCTTCCCCCTTCCCTTTGCCGCCCCTCTAACTCCGCCTCCTCCTTCACCCAAAGCTGACCCGACTCCCTTGGCTCACGCCACGCAGGGCCTCGCGACAGCCACCTTTCAGATTCCCCCCCCTTGTCACATCACTTTATGATGGTATTCAGCGATGCACTGCCCGGAGCACGACGAAGTCTCTAGCTTCAAGCCTCCGAGGCAGCACCTGCCAAAGCAGCCCGAGCCTGCCGAGGAGCGGCCGAGGACCGAAGGGCCCCAAAGAACCGCTTCAGCCGCCTCTCTCACCCGGCTGGGTTCTTGCTCGCCCGCCAGCGAGTGCAAGTGACGACGCGACCTTTGATCTTCCACTCCATGTGCACCCTTCGAGGAATCGCAGTTTTCAATTCAGTGAAAGTGTTCGCACAGTTCTCGCAGGACAGCAGGCACGTCGCAGTCGTTGCGAGAATTCCCTCGACTGTGCATGCCCGTATCGGTCCAGGTCCTTGATAATCTGACGTGGGTACCAAATCCTTCGTTTTTTCACGCACGAACTCGCTGAGATATGTCATATTTAGGCATAGGCATAAACATAGGGGTAGGCATCCGGATAGAAGACGCCTCGACATGCGAGGGCGGGTGAAATCAGTGGCTGTCCGTCGCACAAGGTGGCACACGCACCTGCACCGTTCTGAGGGGCCAAATCGCCTTGAGAAAAGGTGAGATAACTCTGATCGGGGCTTCTCAAGAGAATGGCCAAAACCGTACAGGAGAGTTGAAGAGTGGGAGATAGTGACGCAAGCATAATGATACCACTTTCATGGATAAGGCTTTCAAAATAGTAACTAGCAGTGCCAAGATGCCCCTGGGCAATAATCTAAGGAGCACTCTTTAAATGGATTCCTACCAGTGCGCCTTTTGACAGAACGAGTGCTGTGCAAAAGAAACGGTGATCATTCTTATATTGTGTGAGCACATATCGAACCTTAAATAAGGCGTAAGGAATGTAGGAGGACAATTCGGAAAATCACTATATGATGGGGCATGATATCAGGTGGCAGTAGCATGCTTTCCCTACTCCCTATAACACAATATATCGACACTGTGAGTGAATCTGACCAGCCTGACCCGAGATATTATGTCGCAATATAATGACCGATCAACGTCATGATTAACTTCATTAACTTAACGTCACTACAATCTTAACAGGGTGTGTATGTCAGTGTCGTCGATTCAGATGTATGCGGGTGCTCCCGTCAACACTATATGCTACATAATGCCATCCCTGGTAAGGACTGCTCAGGACGCCACATTACAATAAGGCTGGGATCACCGCCTAGCGCCCTCTACGCCTCCCTCCCCCCCCCTAGCCCCCGGTTGACGGAGCTCAAAGCGCCTGAAAGAGCCAGCGCTCGTTCGTGTCGACCACACGGCACTGCTACCCGCACTTCCGTCGCAGAGATTCCTTACTGGATATCACAGCGCATCCCGGGCTGCGGCAGCTAGCTGCATACACGAGGCGGCGGAGGAAAGGGGTCGTGGGGGACCTGGACTCAGACTATGGGCTGCATATTGGTGGCTATGCAAGCTACGTTTGGTAGCAGTGGTCTGCTGCTCCTCGATCATCGCCAGCAACCGGTCCGTCCGCAGCACGGCACGACCTTTGCGTGCACGGGGAGTAAGGTTCAGGAGACGCCCCCCTGGGCAGCACGGCAGTGTGGAGTTAGCGAAACCAATGAGTTTCAAAAGGCTGGCGGAACACCGCGTTTTAGGTTATGAATTGGGTCTGTCAGGGGATTCGCATCCCAAAAGGGAGACGTGTCGCAGTACCTTCGGTTTCCGCCTTCGGCTTTCGCTTTCGGCTTTCGCCATTTCTTTTCCCCATTCGCAGTCGCAGCCGCCTTCGATCTCGCCTACTTGAAACGAATTCGCCTACTTCGAGTGGACAAGGAAACATGCGAGAACAAGATAACGCCTTTATCGAGAGCTTTGAAAACGTTTATGCAAAAACGCACCATTTAAGGTCTCGTCTTTCCGCAGAGGCAGTACCCAGGTATTGGAAAATCGACATTCGTATTGTATTTGAAGCTACGTGACACAGCTAGCTAGTGGCATTAGGTCACGGCGCGGGCACGGGGGAAATACGAACCGCCAGGCGAGGGATTTTCTCGCGCGCAGTGGAGGAAGGAAAGGGAAAAGAGAGGGGGATGGGGAAAGGGAGGAGGGAAGAAGGGGAAAGAAGGGGGAAGAATGGGGGAAGAAGGGGGCGCGGGGGAGGCTTATGAGCACTCCGAGTCGGCGTTCGAGGCACTGTGTTGGGAGCACGGCACACCCGGGGCATTTGTGATCCTACATACGACCCGGTGTGCACGTACCCGGAGGACGGCTCCTTGTCCTTTGCTGCATTCTTATCCCAGGCAGGTGATGAAGAAAGAGATATATATGAGTATATATATATATAACTGCAGGGGCGGAAACGGACTACGTTCGGGCTTCCGGTAGTGTGCTAAGGTAGATAATAAAATACCGGATAGTGTTTTATTGTCTATCTGAGGGACAGACAGACAGGCTGGCAAGGTGCAAGTGACACTACACGGCGAGGGGTGACACAGGAAGAGACAGTCACCCCCAATTTATGGGGGGGCGAAAGTCAGTCTCTCCATGACACCACCTCACCCCGAAGGTGTGAGGTGTCACGATGCTAACTTGCCAGGCCAGGCCTAACATCCTACGGCAGGCACGAAGGCAAAACCCTAAGGAAACATACATCATGTGAGACCCATGGGGTGCTTTCCAACCCAACTAGCGGTGGCTCCGCCTGCGTTGGTCTCTAGATGCGTGCTCTAGGGGCTTATGCCCATGCATGTGCTGCGGGGATAACTACTCCCGCAGGCCGACCGCCGGCACTAGGCTCCAGCTGTCGAGGGGGGATGGCGGCGGCGTTCTCGATTGCGGAACAAGACGAGCGCCGCCAAGACGAGGTCAACCAACGCCCACGCGGTGTGGGGCAACGGCGGGTGGCACCACCAGAGCGCTTGCGTCAATGAAGAGGAGGCAGGGAGGTGGAAGGTGAAAAATGCGGCGAGGGGGCGCTATTGTGCGAATGGGAGCAAGGTCGAGAGGAATGATAGGGAGGGGGAAGGCAAGTGCGATGGCACCACCAGGCGCCACTAGGTGGCGGCCAAGGGGTGTGCATGGCGAAGGCGACGAAGGTGGAGAGGCGAAGTCGCACGAGTCAAAGCGCGTGTCGCCGATGATGCAGGTGTTGGAGTCATAATTGGTGCTTGGCGTGGAAGCACCACCAAGCACCACCAGACCATAGCCAGCGGTAAAAAGTTGCCGATGTCCTCGGAAAGATGCCAGGGCGGCACGAATAGCGGCCACGCGTGCACGCTGGTGCGCGGTGGACATGGCCGACAGCAGGCTGTAGAATTCTGCGATACCCTTATAGGGTTCCGAAGCAAAGACCCAACTTTTCGTAAAATTAACAATTTCAAGCGATGAAAAAGTCAAATTGGGGTGAATTTTGACGGGGAAGACGCCGGTGACGTCAAAAAAGTCGTGCGGTAAGCCAATTTTCCTGCAGGAACGGTGCTGCTGTCCAGAGAAGCAAAGGCGATGGAGATAATGTCGAACACGTAGCTTGCGCGTACGCAAAAAGTTGTAGGGTGCCGGTGCTACCCCGCGCTCGGATGGTTCAACGAGCAAAATGTCCTCGGCCGCGATCGTCAACGGTGGCCAAAGATGAGGAGATGTCAGGGTTATGACCGATGACATATGTGTCATACATGTCATACGTGTCATACCTGTCATACCATGTCATACCATGTCATACATGTCATATCATGTCATGTCATGTCATATATTATTATGACAGTCGGTCGTGTCATATATTATTATGACAGTCGACAGTATGGTCGATCATGACTGTACAGGTCGAGTCGCGTCATACATTTATGACAGTCGTCAGTACGGTCGACGATGACTGTACATGTCGCCAAATGATTATGTCATATCATCAGGCATCCCTGTCATCGAGAGTTCGTATGATTGAACTCGAAGATGGCAAAGTAAAGATACATCTTGGAAACAAACCAAGAACCATCTTTAGCTTTCAGCATGTGCAGCATGAACGAACTAGTCGTTACTACCATGCTGGTCGTTCAACCTACGTCTCGGGTTCACAACCCAATGGCGGTACCATCTAAGATGATGGGTGACGTAGGTATAAAAGTGAGGAAGCGTTGTGCTTCAGCAGATCTTCTACGGAGACTGCACTCACAAAATTCCGCTCATACGTACACTTGCATTGCTGTTCAACTTTGCAGTGTTACTTTTGTATATTGATAATATATCGCGGCGATTGTATGTTTAGCCGTAACAATGGTATTCTAAACTCGTCAAGGCACGAACACGAGAACTCAAGTGAGTGCAGCGTTAGATATTGTATATATCACATTGTTCGCAGGTTGCAGGTTCGCGCATACAAGCAACAGCGCTCGCAGTTATACTGAATATCTGCAAACCGAATAATAAATACGCTCGAATATCAACAGCATACGGATTGCGCGAGGATTGATCATCGCGAACATATCCGCAGCCGACAGCATTCGCAGAGAAATCGTCTTAATACTATAAGCGACAAGGTGTGCGCACAGTATACGGATCGTATACATATGATGTCAAAATTCGCAGGATTGTCACGGTATGCGAGATGCAGATGCGCTAGTGAAAAATGACCGTCGGTACGTATGATTCGCATCAGCTGCGAATGGACGTACGAAATTTCGTTAAACAGCGCGATCGCATTCATTTATGCGACAATACACCGGCGACAATGAGATACTTTGTGAAATAATTGGCAACATCGATTTTCGCAAATGATCTGCTTGAATCGTATACAATAATCCGCTCGTACGATGATTTTTAGCTCGTCAGCGCGATGTGCACCTGTCATGATTTCATCGGATGCAATAAACGCACGATTTTAGGGCGCATGATTCCTGATGTATCTACATGCAGCGAGACATTCATTTGTCTACGGTGTCCGCCATCCGTACATATGCCATGTTGCGCGCGTCAATATCCTTTGCAGAATAATTGTATACTCGCAGGGATATTTTGGATGGATGCATGACGGACACATGATTACTATACTGCAGCATTTTACACCACATATTGATGACTGCAGAAATATTTCAAACCGTCAGCATTTGTATGCTTATTGCAATATAGTGTGCAAAAGATGTATATACCAAGTTTGCAATGATTGCATTATATACCAACATGCAGCACATGAGTATATGCAGCACACACCACCATGCAGCACGCACCAACATGCAGCATTACACCATGTATACATTCTATACTGAGTGACTGCAATATTGTAAGTTGTGTATGCATCACGTTAGCAGATGTTATGTATAAACCAGCTTGATCACGTTAGCAGCTGGAATATGTGACATTATATTCCAATGCATCAGACATGCACATAAGCATACTTGCTGTGCATGTTAACTATATTCGAACCCATATAGTGTAAGGTGCCTATTCAATGATCTCAACACAATAATTAGCTCGTTATGATCCGGTGGAGTCGAGATACTCTTCGGACCACATATCGTTCTATTGTGGATCACTGAAAGGATTGCTCACCGGAACTATATGTGAAATAAACCAGCAACGCATTATTGTGAATGAGATGATCTCAGGACTACAACAACCCCTAACCTGATATATATCATGCTAGATTCATTCAGTACATGGTATGCTGATTATCATCTTGCATGATAAACTGTTTGGGAATGTTGAAATATCCAGAACTTATCTTCTTGTAAGTGTATAAAAGTGAACACACACACTAGGTACTAATCAGTAGTACCATACACTGCACATCACCAAGCATTCATCATACATGTTAAGATTCACTGACTCAAAGTGAATAAATTAACTATATTATGTATGATAATATGGATCCCACTTCCAAACACATGTGCGTGGAAGTGTCAGTGATGGCGATACATAAGGGAACAGGATAAGAAACCATGCTGAAGGGCTGGATGGAGAATATCTCCCGGACCCGAAGGCATTATACAATGCTCAAATAAGCAGCTGGTCACTGCTGAGCATTGTCCACTCGTCTCACATATCAGCTGGAGCAACTACAACAAGTACATTGCATTATGATAGTTGATTCAAAATTGATCAGCTCAATTTGCATGTAACATACAGATCAGTTTTCATATGATTTCTGACAATAGTATAAAGGACATTCACACACACATAAATGTGTTGTGTGAAGTTGTTGTGATTGTATCCAGCAAAGTCCAGATTTGTTCCAAATGAGATATATCACTTTGATAAATCTTAAGAGCACAGACCTATGCTCAAACAAATCATAGGTTGAGAAATATCACTAAAGTGGGTGTTTCCACTTAAGTTGATTAATATATACATAAACCAGAAAAGTGCATTTGCTGTGCATGGGTTTAAATCAGTAAAACCCAGAATGCTGTCAACTGTAAATGTTGATATACAGCACAACTCACTTATTTGCTATGAAAAAATGTCATATGCAAAAGTGAAGTTCCTTGTAATGATTCTGTACTTACATTTCACATTTACACTGAAATATGTCACCACAGCGATATTTCAGACAGCTGAAAAAAGCTATAAAATGGGTGAAAAAGCTCCACGTTTAATTTCAAAATGAAAAATGTGTGCCCATTTTATGTAAGATTATGATTTTATACCTATTAAGGTATCAGAAAATCATAATGACACATGTCATATCAGTGTGACACCCTAAAATATTAGGTGTTGAATATATATGGGTAACACTATTGCTATGGCAATAAATCGCTCAAAATGCTCTACGTTAAATACGTAAAACAACATTTTGAAAATTTCGGATTGATTTTTTTTGCTAAAATGAATATTTATATATCAAATAACAATCCTTGATTTATGCAGCATGTGTAACGCCCTGTAACAACCCTAAAATTAAATGTGTGTAACAGGGGTGTAACGTACCTCCTAAAAAAACACTTTACGTTTATGTGAATATTAAATGCAGTTTTGCTTAAAAATCTTTGCAAAAACGTTATACTGCTTATTTTTTACCTGTATTAGGGTTACTGATATCAAGTAACACCCTAATCACCATATTGAGTAACAGGGCCACTGTAACCACATATGCCCTAAAATGCCAGTTTTATTTCGAAAAACTTCGTTTTTTGGCATTATTATATCATGCTAAATCATCACAGACATGATAATACTGTGGGCAACAACCCAAAAACTGCAGGGCTACAACCCAAGGACTGTAGGGCTGCAACCCTAAAACTGTATGAGCTGCTTTCTATGAGGACTGCAAGCTATAAATATAAGTTATAAGGTATATAAACAACTGACTGCCTATGTATTCACACTTCCTCAAGAAGGGAAGAAGGTGGATAGGATTCACACATATCCATTTCATATTCCGATCTGGTGATTTCTGATAGATTGCTTTTGATAAAATCACTGCATCCACAAATAACGTTGAAATCTGTACAACGTTAAATCCACTATCACTAATAAAGTGTAAACTTGGATGGGAAACTATATCCCAATGACTATAAGTTGACTCTTGCTCAGCATTTACATTCTCGAGTAAGTTTGGAATGCTGAACTATATACATAACATATAACCTGATACCATGCTTAATTGCATTTCCTGGATCAGAATATGATAGTTATATAATGTATATATATATGGGCGGCGCGACTGTTGGGGGCGTGCGGCCTGTGCGGCACGATTGTATCCTTCATGACACAACCTCACTCTGAAGTGTCTACGTGGCACAACCACAACCAGCTGCCGGCGTCACACCTGCGCAGTGGAAGCGTGGTGGGCCCATAACCTGATGAAGAAAGAGATATATATGAGTATATATATATATAACTGCAGAGGCGGAAACGGACTACGTTCGGGCTTCCGGTAGTGTGCTAAGGTAGATAATAAAATACCGGATAGTGTTTTATTGTCTATCTGAGGGACAGACAGACAGGCTGGCAAGGTGCAAGTGACACTACACGGCGAGGGGTGACACAGGAAGAGACAGTCACCCCCAATTTATGGGGGGGCGAAAGTCAGTCTCTCCATGAGCAGGGCTCGGTATCGGTTGATTTTTGAAAAATCGATAGCAACTGATAGTCCGAATTTTTGGAATCGATCGATAGGGATACCATGCAATTTTATATCGTATGACTATGATAGAGGTCAGCCATGCATCGATCGATCGTGATAGTTTCAGAGGTTGCATCGATTGATCCTAATACTTGAGAATAAACATTTCTAACTATCGAATAGATACAAATAGTGTACCATTCATACTTCGACCGATACCGATAATTACACATATTGTACCGATAATCCATGATAATCAAGTCTAACCGATAATAGGGTATGCAGATGCTCAATGCGTGCATTCACTACTGCCTATTAATTGGCCATCATATCAAATATTTATACTATCTACTGGGTGTTTACACTGGCCATCATGATATGCTCATTGCTCAAGTGTGCATACTGGTGCTCTACTGCAAGGCTAATATCATCTACTCGTGGGTGTTTACACTCGCCATCATGATATGCTCAAGCGTGCATTCATTGGTGCTTTTCTGCAAGGCACCATGCATGCGCCCTACACCACTAAACAAACACTCCACACCTGCAGAGCTACCTGGTGGTGCATGGAACTGCCTACTCATTTTGAACAAGTGTGGCAGTGTCGCCTTACGCCCGATCCACCACAGACTCCAACAGGACAGAGGAACGCGGCGCATCAGGCATGGCCAAATAGCGGGCTAGCTCATCACCATCGGCGCAAGGCACCACTACCTCGGCAAACTCGTCTTCCTCATTTCCGTTCAACAGATCAAATCCGTTGGAATTGATTGTGAGCCGTGCCCGTTGTGTTGCAGGGGGGTCCCACCGAAAATTATATTATATTAGAATACCATCTGATACGGCGAGATAAACAGGCGCCGTGAATATATTATCAGTATACAAATAAACACTGCAAAGTTGGACAGCAATGCAAGTGTACGGATGAGCGGGTTTGTGAGTGCAGTCTCTGTAAGAAGATCTGCTGAAGCACAACGCTTCCTCACTTTTGTACCATACGTCTCCCACCATCTTAGATGGTACTTTGATTAAGTCGTTGATGACAGTCTCGTTGAGTTGGTTGATGTCGCTGAGTTCCTCCTTCGTGACGTAATTCTCGTAGATCTCGTCGGACTGGGCAGATGAACGCTGAAATGCTGATCCAAGCGAGGCGAGGGTGGTGGTGAGCTCAGCCATGTTGGCGGTGAGCGCATGGACATCTTGAAGAAGGGCGTTGGTCGTGATGGAGACTTCTTCGATTGTTGGAGATGGCGAAAGAGGTTGACGTGAAGTAAATAAACGTCGTTGAGCAAGTGGATTACGCTCTTCGGTTGGTGGTTGGGATCCCGGTGTTGTAGTTGGCGTGAACGACGACATGGTAGTCCTTCCAGACCGTTGGAGTTGGTGGAGGTGACGATGTTGCGCAAGTCGTTCTCGTAGGGTTGGAGATGTAGATTTTCGTTAAGTTTTGTTAATTTTTGAAAAAATTGTCAGCGCTTCCGCGGTAAATGCTCGTAATGAACCTAAAATCTAAGGCGTCCCTCAAATTTTGGCAGAGCATGCGATAATTAACTAACGCGTTTTGACATTGAAGTTGAATGAAAAGCCGAGAGGGCAATCGTAGAAGAATCCCCAATCATAAAAGGTAAGGGCAAGGTAAAATTAACGCCGGCCCGACCTGCGGAGTGTTAGTTCAACCGCAAAAGGCAATCATCAAGTAATTTTGCTGATTGCCAGTTTAAAACGCGTTTGGCGGCTAATTTGAAATCCGGAGTGTGATCAGAAATTGCAGTGGTGCGTCGTGGTCAAACATAACCTAATAGATAGTTTGAAACACATACAGGGTATAATATTCTGTATATCAGTGTTTTGATACTATCGCTGTACGCAAAAATATGAGGCTGAAACGGGTGATATATGTCTGTAAAAGATATAACATATGAGAGTAAGAGAGTCTAAGTAGCTTATGCTACGTGCGCTGTGTAAAGCTGTACGAGTACGGCTACGGTAATGCTCGAGTACTCTAACACGTGGCTCGCGGCCTCTATCGCTGCGACTCGCGGTCTCGAGCCGAATAATGCGATCATCATGTCGCCATCGAGAATGTCACTTACAGAAACGTACTGGATATCTGATCCCCGTGAATGCTCGGGCTCGAGCGGACAATGGTAGGAGTAGAACCGTATTTGAGGGGAATGATAGTGACTGAAGAAGAAGGGTCATGGTTGGGGCGTTTGCTGACGGTTGAGACGGGCGCGATGGGGGCAAATGCGGTGGGGTCTGGCATGGGCTGCGGTAGCGTGACTAAATATGGGGGGTGACAGGCCTTTCAGGGGTGCCCGAGGGACCCCTTCCAAGCGTGTTCGTTGTTGTGACAAAGTTAAATCTACTGTTGAGTTATTTGCGGCTGCGCTAGCTTTGAGATTTAGTAAGCTTTATCAGCTTTCTGTTTTGAGATGTACCCGGCATAGTATTTTATCAGAATATCACAGTTATGAAGCTGCCGTGTCGTTCATTGGTGCCCTAGAGATTGAACAAAACTATGACTTTGCACCAACCTGTACTAGTACAGAGTAGGTGGTGTAATGGAGTCTGGCCGGCAGCCTTCCCGGGATACCCAGTGTACGCCCTGGCCAGCTACCTGATTTCTCTGTCCTAGCTCGGTAGGAGAGTGTGTCACTCTGTCACGTGCCGATCGTGTTTAGGTTTTAGTTCGGGTCAAAACCCTGAGTTGAACAGTAATTCTTCACTTATCAATTCACAGATAAGTCAGACATCACCTTGTCCTGATATACTGAGTCTGGAGTATATCACTAGGCACTGAGGTGATGCACAACAACGCGGTTGACGCGAACGGAGTTCTTTTATGGAGCTGTTTGCGAGAAGCTCTCTACAAGTATTGAGATTGTAAGTGGGCCATACGGTGACGTATTTTCGTATTCATGACTCGAGCAAGTTCCATAGACCCTAGATCGCCTATGGCCTATGGGCGTATGGGGCATGATCCCAGGCGGCGCAGGAATCGATCGGGTTATAACCGATGCAAAGTTTTGGACCAACCTAGTGTTGAGTTAACCGCGAGCACCCGTGCATTATATTACACACCTCCCAAGAAGGTTATGGGTATCTATTTGAGGTGCATATGTGGCGAACTCTTCCAAACTTTATCAAGTTGCCAGCTTGAACTCCATGAGAGTACGAGACGATATGCGTTATGCGAGAGAGATATGCGCGTATGCAACTGCTTAATTCGCAATTTGTGCGTATTAAAAACAGTCTTGACCTCATTTGCCTACGCACATACTGTGCTTACATTGTTGATTTTAATTCTTGTTGGGCGTCAACAAAGTCAATTCCTTTCGCCAAGAACTTCGAAACTACATCGGTAACACCAAATGCATATTGAATGCGGTGTCCGGCCTATGGCGGTCCTCTGCGTTGTCTGTAAGCAAATCTGGCGCTCATCGCATTTCATAAACAACCTGGGTTGTCCACTTCAGGCGCACGGTCAACTTGAATGATCATCTGCTGGCAGGGCACATCCCCAACTGTCCCCGAATAGTGCTGCGGTATCTTCGCGGCCGGAGCGTCTGGAGTATTATCCTGCACTTCCAAGTTGTACATTCGCCAATCGCCATTCACAAGGGTAGAGGGTGAACTGAAAACGCCTATCGCACGAACATCGCACGACTCGAACATTGCAAGACACAAATATCATGTAAGTAGGTTTGGCGGTTTGATTTCTCTCCACTTAGCTTAAATATCACACCTGGAAGAGTACGTCCCCCGTGGTAAATTCGCGGCGGCTGCGGGAAAAATCAGGTAAAGATATCAGTTGGTTCAAGTTACCGTGTTCCGGGTGATGCGGAAGTCAGAAAGAATTGTGCGAATGTTGTCACAGAGATAGTGTTCTTAACAGGTCTAAAATTCAAGCGCGACAAAAGGAGTACCTGCCATCGCTGGTTGTTACATACCAACTACCGGACAGGGTTATCACGAATTGCGTCTTGGGGCAAGGGTGCCAAGGGTTGTCCCAGCCAACGGGCACTTGCGTAAATGCAATCTGCGGGAGATGATCACCACGAGATGCGTTACTGCGTCGGATCATAACCAGCATAGAAAGTGTATTCCTTATCGCAACACAAAAAAAAAACGACTACAGCGTATCGGCTAGGTAAGAACATTATCCTATGATTTCATACAAGAAAAACGGAGGCGTATGACGAAACTTACTTTATCTGGAGTGGGGACGCCGTCCTCGCGGACTGCCTGCGGCGCATTGCTGCGGATTGCGTGATGAAACCGTTAGCGCAAACTTGACTAGAGATCATGGCTGTTTTCGCGTATGTTCACGCGATAAGAAATACTTTCTATGCTCGGACAAAGCGACTACACGAACGCATCCCAACGCGGTTCACATAGCGTCGTGCGCGCTTCGAAGGTCACCTGTAGCCCTTCAGGACAAAGTCCGACATAAAACATTCTTGTACGTGCGTCTCGCCATCTGCACTGCACCAAAGATGGGTATATGGCACCTGGATTTCGCCCATACTCGCCGCCTCGCGGCTCGACGACCTCCCAGCAGTGATATTCGTACAAGTCTCAGCAGAGAGCCTGTACCAGAGCGGGGAAAAGTTAAGTTCGCGCCTAAATACGCGTTGTGCTTTTGTCCCTCCCCTGTTTATTTTCTTGGAGTTGAGACGTGTTTCACGTTTAAGGAAGGCAGGATTTAGGAGCCCATTAAGTGTGATTGTTGACGGTCGCATCGAGCAAGAATCTTCGCTGTGAACTCCAACTCGGCCGTACATGTAGCGTGTGTAACTATGTATCCCATCAGATCACGTTTCCTACCGTTCTGTCTTTTTCATTTTGGGTTTTTGCCAATTTTGACATACCTGATACCATACCACCTTCGGCTTGACAAGTGAAGTGCTCATGACAGTATCGAGCAGACGAGAGGGAGGGAGGCGTCTCGATGAATGCGCGGATATCGAGTGCCTCGCGCGGAAATACAGCTTAACAGTGTGAGGAATACAGCTCCTGAATACAGCTCCTGAATACAGCTCCTGAATTGACATTATGAACGCACATGAACAGACATCACGCACGAACTGTAACAATGAGCGAAAAGAACTAGGGGATATCAGGTGTAGTCGATCAAAACATTTGTTCTTCCAATTCCAAACATCATATATGTACAAAGCATGCGTACTAAGCAGTTCCACCTGCGACGCAGCTCCAACGAGAAGCCGAATCGAACAACATTCACGATAGACTGCGCTCAATGAAGTGTTGATTGTTCCTCAAGGAACCAAATGTGAATTTGCCTCCGGACGGTATCGAAAGTTTTGCCTGCAACAATTTCTCAATATCGGCGTATTCGGACGGAAACTCGACTGCATCTTGCCCAGCCTGCGCGCACCGAGCCAGTTCGCAAGGATCTTTATATACTCTGTCGCCGAGCATTAGCCGAAAGCGCAGGCAACGGAACGTTCGCGGTGCGTCAGCGCAAAATCGAACTGCAACATTCTTTAGCCGTGGGCGTATTCAGACGGAAACTCGACTGCATCTTGCCCAGCCTGCGCGCACCGAGCCAGTTCGCAAGGATCTTTATATGCTCTGTCGCCGAGCATTAGCCGAAAGCGCAGGCAACGGAACGTTTGCGGTGCGTCGGCGCAAATTCGAACTGCAACATTCTTCAGCCGTGGGCGTATTCAGACGGAAACACGATTTGCATCTGCGCGCACCG
>LGRX02033904.1:0-27552 GCA_001247695.2 Cymbomonas tetramitiformis | reverse complement strand
CACTTCGGGACACTTATCCGGATTCTCCGGAGCTTACTAGTGAAGTATGGGATCCTCTAAGCCTAACTGAGCCACCCGAGCCCCTTCGCAACCGCACCGCCGGCGCACTGCTGCCTTTTGCCTGAAGCCGGCTCATCCCTGCCCCCCGAGCTGCGCGAGCCATATCTCCACCACCAAGCCTACGCGCAGGACCACTCCTCTGCTCCCTGAGCCTCACTGGACCACCTGAGCCCCTCTGTGATTGCCCTGCCGGCGCACTGCTGCTGTGTCTCTGAAGCCGGCTCACCTTCGCCACTCGAGCCACCTCTTCACCACCAAGCCCACATTCGGGACCACCCGGCTGCCCCCTACATGCCCCAGAGCCTGGTCTCAAGAGAGCTTGCCCACCCACGCCACGGCTAGAATCCCCAAGGGCTGTCCCAAGGGGCTGAGAATGATAAACTGGGCCGCTCTCATCCGAACCTGCGCCCCCACTACCAACTTGCGCCTGTAGCCCTCTACCCCCAGCACCAACTCCACATGCCTGAAGCCCTTGCACTGATTGCCTTGCGAGGAAGCTGCAAACTTGAGCAATGCGCTCCACAATCGCCCTACAACTGTCGTGCCGCATTGTTCCTACTTGGGGTCCCAGCCAGGTGTGTGTATGCTTATCCTTGCGACTCCTTTGGCACCCCGAAGGCACAGGAGACTGCACTATGTACCCACGCCGGGGATCAAAGGATTCAGCACACACTTCGGGACACTCATCCGGATTCTCCGGAGCTCACTAGTGAAGAATGGGACCCCCTAAGCCTCGATGAGCCACCCGAGCCCCTCTGCATCAGGGAACCTGTGTGTGTGTGTGTGTGGGTCGGTGGGTGGGTGTACAGGTGGTGTGTGGGGGCAAGTAACCGGACCTGCTGTACTGATATGTTGAGGAACTCCATCAACATCACTGCCACCCCGCTTGCCCGTTCCAGTGCCTTCATTTCGACGGGCTCAGTTAACTTTTTTGAAGCGGTCGCACGCCTCTGCAGAAACCAAACAAGAGCCCACTTCACCATGCTGTGCGACGAGGCCGGCTTGTTGCAACCTTGGAACTTAATTAGCCCGCTTCACCATGCGGTGCGACGAGGCCGGCTTGTTGCAACCTTGGAACTTAATTGGCCCGCTTCACCATGCTGTGCGACGGGGCCGGCTTTTGCAACCTTGGAACTTAATTGGCCAGCTTCGCCATGCTGTGCGACAGGCGGCTTTGCAACCTTGGAACTTAATTGGCCCGCTTCACCATGCTGTGCGACGAGGCCGGCTTTTTGCAACCTTGGAACTTAATTGGCCCGCTTCACCATGCTGTGCGACGAGGCCGGCTTTTTGCAACCTTGGAACTTAATTGGCCTCCACAAAATCCAGCCATAAAGATCTACGGAAACCTCTCGGATAAAGATGTGCTTTCTCTGAACAGTGCGAGAGGTTGTTTACGGTCAGTTTGATGCTTTTGCCCCGCAGTAGGGCCACGGGATTGATTGCTGATCGTGCGGGCTGCGAACGTGACATGCTTTGGGTTTGGTCTCCTCACATCTGCTACAAAAATACATCATCGGTTTGGCCTGAAGCACACAAAAGGCCCAAAAGGACATGCGCACACTCACCAGCTTTTCCTGCAAGCTATCTGGGTCACTCTCTGTTAAATCTTCTCGGGATGTCTGTAAGAACCAGAGCCCGGAGATCTCAACAAAACGTCAGGCGCTGACATTACAGCATCGTATAAAAAAAAAGAACGCCTGCTGTGATATGGTACGGGGGAAAAGGCATGTGCGGCGCCACTAAAGCCATGGTGAGGGCAAGAAGCCGCACGCACCTGATGCAACACCTTCAACAAGTTGTCGGGATGTCTGTGGCTCATGTGAATATTGCTACGGAGACACAGCCACAGCGACGTGGCATCCTTCTCCTTGGACACCGCGCCTCCCTTCATGTTCGCAAAGGGGTCCTTCGGGAAGCTCGTCAACTTCTCTTTTAGGTATTCCTGAAAGTATACCACAAATCATTAATTGCATTCATTGCACCTCGACGCGCCTTGATGACCTCGTGCCCGCACCAACCAGTCAGCTTCAGTCTTGCTCCTACGATCTCTCTTGATCCTCTGGAACGGCTCAAGCGTCATATGTGAGATATTTGGCTCCATCAGACGGCTCCTGTTCCTTCCTGGCTACGAGCTACCTACACGCAGGCCGTCCTCAGTGTGAACTCAGTCCTTCCCAGGTCCAGGCCGCACTTCTCCCTCTTAGAACTGAGACTGCTTTAACACTTTTTGGGCCCAACGCTATCGGGAGCATGCACTCACAACTGCGACGCTGGCAGTGAGCACTCGGACTAGAGCGAGAGGCCGATGCGCTGAGCACAGATAGATGCCACACACCATCTCCAAGCAATGCCAGCAGGCATACCTCAGCGCTTTATGCTCCAACCTCAAAGGCAGGCCTGACCCTAGATTCAAGCGGCAAGCCGTCCATGTCGGTAAGACAATACTTTCCAACACACACACACACGTGGCTGCTGAACTATCTGAAACCAGCTTTACGCTGGCCGCAGCCTGTGCTCAAATCTGCCAGCGGTCCAACGGGTAGATGTTGCCGGCAGCGATCTCTCTCATTACAAGAGCACGACAGGTGCGTCACAACGAGAGCCCCTCATTGGCTTTCCCGATGACCCATGTGACTATCCTAATTTTTTTGGAGTGAGGTAGCTTCTCGGAAAATACCTCGTAATCACCAATGTTCAACACCACGAACAAGGCAGAGAACACTCGTACCACGATCACTGGGGGCTTGTCGTAGCCCTGTTGCAATGCCCACTCGCTACTCAGCAACACAAATCGGTGCAGGTCCCTATTATAATTCGCTTACAAATAGCTGAGCAGAGCCGCCTCAAGGCGGCGCGTCTCGTCGAGGGCGCCCTCAGCTTGCACCCGGGAGTGCGCTCCTCTTCGTATGCGGAGCATCCGACATCGATGGGGCGGTAGAGACACCTTCATTTCTTGCAGGGCCGCCATGATTTTCTTCCTCCTCATCATCAGGTCGTCAACAGCCTGCTTCTTCTTCATCTTCAGATTTTCGAGCATTTCTTGCAGCCGCGTCCTGCACAAGCCAGCCAATCGCGCGCCGACCTCGAGCCCTGGCAGTGACCATCAGGGAGAAGATGGCAAGGCCCACTGTGGGCTGTGCTGTCAAGCTGCATATTGACAGGAGGAATACCGTTTCCTGACGAGCCCCGAGGTGCGCATAATGCGAAGCAACTCGGGTGCAACTCCTCTGACCGCTCACAGTTCACACCGGCAGCTCTAGCATTTATGCGAGCACATCTGCAGGGTAAGGAATCGGAAAAACTGAAACAGAGAGAGAGTGAGAGAGAGTGTGTGTGTGAGCGCTCAAACCATTCATTTTGGTCCAAGACGATTTCATCCCGGTTCGGGTTCCTGTACACACCATGGACATACACTTGAGCAACCGAAGCACACCAATGTTGAGAATGGAAGGAAAGGCGCTGCTACATTCGTCTGAAGCGGGACGCCAGGGTAACTGAAAGGTCCTCCCTTCACAGCTGCGCAGGATCGACGGTGGCACGGCTTCCGCGGCGTGCACCGACAGTGCTTCCCAAGTTACCTGGCCACTTCGTCATATGCCTGACGCAAGGCCTTTGCCAACTGAGTCATCACTTCCACCGCCTTCGCCGTGAGGTTTTCGGCCGGCCGCGGGAACCCTCCTGCATACCACCTCCTTCCGCCTCAGGCTAACCACCTGCCACGTGTCACTCTACGCCTCGAAGCAGTAGCACGCTCCCGCTCACCTCCTTCCCCTCCTCCTGCTTGAGACCTGGCGGCTGATATACGCGCGTCACTGAGCCCAGCCGGCTCGACTGCCAGGTGTCTCAAGAGGGAAAGAGGCCAGAAACAAAGGGCTTGACCGCGCCTCCGGACGTCCACAGCACCGGAAGTAGCGCGGGAGTGCCAGCTGCGCGGGAGGCACCGAGCAGCAGAGTGTTGGCGTTGCGCTTCAGCACGTGGGAGAGGAAGCAGACGCATGTCGAGCCGTCTATGCTCAACACCGGAATCATCATGATCGTCTGATGGATGCACAGATCTTTAACCGCCGCGGCCTTCTCCTGAGAGGCCACCGCCACATCCACGCCAAGTCAGCATCCACCAAGGGGCACATGCTCGTCTCGCCTCTTCGCGGGTCGCACGCATGCATGCGCGACGGAGACGTCATCATCAGCGCGTGCATCCGCCCGGAGCCCCGACATGCTGCGGAGGCGGGAACTGCAGGCCAGCTCGGAGAGGAGGCAGGGTACCATTGCCGCACCCGGTTGCACTCACATTGAAAGAATTACGCGGGGGGCGCAGACGGCCACCAGCAGCCCGAGGGGTAACGCAGTTACCTGCACTTTGATCAGCTGACTGGATTTCAGAGCCGTGGTCATACCTGCACAGCAGTGGGGCCAAGGTCTGAGACCCTGCCTGGTTGACATTTCCCAGAATCCATGCGGCTCGTGGCACCCGCCCTTTCCGCCGCTGGATTTACAACCCTAAACCCGCAACATGGGCTCATGCTGACCGCAGGTGTGCCGCAAGGCTGCTATGCTGGAGGCCCCCCTACTTTCAGATAAAGGTGTGGGGATGGACTCCTACATTCTTGATCTGGGTCGTCTGCTGGATTTGGGTTGGTGCCGAACTTGATGTCCTCCGTCGACATGATGATCTGACACACCGAACAGCGCCAGCGCGAGTCACGTGGATGACCGGTGGATGACCGGTGGATGACTGGTGGATGACCGGTGGGGAGCCATGGCCGCGCTGTGTGGTGCTCTCACGAGCCAGCGCAAGCCCAGGTGGCCGCAGCCGCGGCACTGATTTGCGAGTGTGCATTGCAGCTGGGTTGGTGGGGCCACCCCACGTTGAGTCTCTCATCCGCCATCTCCTCCTTGGCTGCTGCCGACGTCATGCTCTCCTTGAGCATCGTCAGCATCACACTTTTCTCCTCTTGCTCCTGTCACCTCGGTGCAGCATCCCCCTCTCAGGCACAAAATCCAGCAGGCGGCTCCTCACGCCCCCGCCGCTCTCCCGGCAATTTGGGAAGGGAGACGCCGATGCGCATCCCACCGGCAGCCTGGTCCTCAGTGGTCAATGGGCTCTCAGAGGACACTACAAACCACGAACCATCACTATCATGAAAACTGTCATAGCACCGAAGGCTCCCATGACAAACACGCATGCGTCATAGTTGTGCGTAGTCCTGTGATGACCGAGCGGAGAACGGCAATCTATGCTCACCTTTGAAGTAATGCCGAATTCCTCCTCCGGAGACAGTTCCTCCTTCTCGACTTCCTGCGGCCTGGACGCCACCCGCCCGTAGCAGAGCCTTCAGAGGCGGCGGACATCGCAGCTTCAAGTTCAGTCGCGCTGCAGCAGCAGCCGTTGGCATTCGACTCAACCATGATTTGGCCCAGACCGTCTCAGGTCTAGGCAGAGCGCCGCCTGGTCCGATATGAGCAAAGAGGCTCCAGCTCCCTTCTGCTATGGTACATGGGTGCTAGTCAACTCAGGATATGACCACGGCAGGCCAGTCCCACGTGGCGGTGGCACGCATGCTGGTGGGGGAAAGGCCACGGCAAGCCAGTCCCAAGCGGCGGTGGCACGCATGCTGGTGGGGGAAAGGCCACAGCAAGCCAGTCCCACGTGGCTGGCACGCATGCTGGTGGGGGAAAGTACACGGCAGGCCAGTCCCACGTGGCGGGCACGCATGCTGGTGGGGGAAAGGCCACGGCAAGCCAGTCCCACGTGGCGGTGGTACTTATGCTGCTGGGGGAAAGGCCACGGCAAGCCAGTCCCACGTGGCGGTGGCACGCATGCTGGTGGGGAAAGGCCACGGCAAGCTGTAGTCCCACGCGCGGCGGTGGCGCGCATGCTGGTGGGGGAAAGGGCCACAGCAAGCCAGTCCCACGTGGCGGTGGTGACGATGCTGGTGGGGAAAGGCCACGGCAGGCCAGTCCCACGTGGCGGTGGCACGCATGCTGGTGGGGGAAAGGCCACGGTAAGCCAGTCCCAAGCGGCGTGGTGGCACGCATGCTGGTGGGAAAGGCTGGCCAGCAAGCCAGTCCCACGTGGCGGTGGCACGCATGCTGGTGGGGGAAAGGCCACGGCAAGCCAGTCCCACGCGTGGCGGTGGCACGATGCTGGTGGGGGAAAGGCCACGGCAAGCCAGTCCCAAGCGGCGGTGGCACGCATGCTGGTGGGAAAGGCCAGCAGCCAGCGTCCCATCGGGCGGTGGCACGATGCTGGTGGGGGAAAGGCCACGGCAAGCCAGTCCCACGCGGCGGTGGCGCGCATGCTGGTGGGGGAAAGGCCACGGTAGGCCAGTCCCACGTGGCGGTGGCACGCATGCTGGTGGGGGAAAGGCCACGGCAGGCCGTCCCACGTGGCGGTGGCACGCATGCTGGTGGGAAAGGGCCACGGAAGCCAGTCCCACGTGGCGGTGGCACGCATGCTGGTGGGGAAAGGCCACGGCAAGCCAGTCCCAAGCGGCGGTGGCACACATGCTGGTGGGGGAAAGGCCACGGCAAGCCAGTCCCACGTGGCGGTGGCACGCATGCTGGTGAGGGAAGGGCCACGGCAGGCCAATCCCACGTGGCGGTGGCACGCATGCTGGTGAGGGAAGGGCCACGGCAGGCCAATCCCACGTGGCGGTGGCACGCATGCTGGCGGGGGAAGGGCAACGACAAGCGATTGGAGCATGCACCTGGCATTCGACAATGTCATGGCAATGCCGTACTCCTTGTTGCAGAAGGTGAGCACCTCCTTCGTCTTCTTGCGCAGCCCCATGGTGGTGTTGGTGGTGCACTGCCACCACATGCATGGCCTCCCGTTACACAGCGCCTCCGGCAGTCTGCCAGGCCGCGCTCTACATGTGCTGGGCGCTCCGCAGGGCGCATGCAGGCCTTTCGCACACAGCTGCGGACCTCGCTGGCGGTAGACCGCACAATTCCAGGTGGATGAGAACTCGGGCAAAACGGAGTGGTGCGAGAAGATGTGGCGCAGGGCCCGGGAGTTAGGGGGGCAGCGGAGCTTGGGGTGGGAGCGCACGAGCTGCTCGAACAGGCGATTGAGCTCGATGTCTTCTCGCTTGTACGTGTGTGTGAGGGCCAGCGCCTTGGATGCAATGTCGTTCAAGTTCTGAGCAGCCCGCGTGCCACGTCATCGCACCCCATGAGCGCCTCTCCAGAAGCCCACTGAGCTGAGAGCAATCAGCTGCTAGAGCACTCGCACGAAGGCAAAGGCGCGGAGGGGAGCGTGCAGCACACGAGCGCATGCAAAACAGAGATGCAGAGGGCGCGAGCCTCTTGAGGGGTTCCGCAGGCGCAGGCACGGTGGGTGGATTACATTCATGGTTTCGACGGCCTGTGATATCCCTCCATCCTCCCAACCCCAAACCCCCCGCCACCGCACCGACAATGCAGGTCAGCATCAAGGTTTCCAGGCAAGCCCCAGCGGAGAGGCGGACGCTCGGATTGCCCGCTCACAATATCATGCAAGTTCGTTTAAGGGCGCCGATGAGCATGCGTGGACGGCACACGGGGCCCACTTCGCAATGCGTGCAGTGCGGACGATAGTGACACCCATCGCCGCCGCCACCACTTCATGCTGACGTGGGCATCAAGGCGTGTGCCGTGGCAATTTCAAACATCTGAACCTGACACATGCGGCACGATGACTCCGCCTGGGAGGGTAAGTCGAAGCACTACCCGGCGATGTGCCATGTTCACAATAGAAATGAGGGAGGGAGGGAGGGAGGAGGGAGGGGCCAGCGAGGACGCACCTTGCCAAAGTTGGTGGAGGACATGTTGCTCATGATGGCCGCAGCACGTGAGGACGGCGCGGATGCCAACAGCCGCGCAACTGCACCCCCCACCCCGGGCATCAGGCTCGCCCACCTCGCGGTGCCTATGGACGCGCTGGGAGTATAACGGGCGTTCCATGTCCGTTCTATCTCAGAAAAAAAGCGCGGATTGTGCGCGCCACGTGTCAAGATAAGTGCACCAACGGCGTGGGACGCTTACTACTCAAGGGATCGAAGCTGCCGATCTCCTCCGTCGTCTTCCAGGGCCGGAACTCCTTATTAGACTGCAACAAAGCAGAGAATGACGTGTCAGCAGGAGGCACGCGCGGGCTACACGCAGCACAGGCGCGAGATGCAGCGGGTATTGAAGCTTCGGAGTGCAGCATCCGAAACTTGCAGCAAGCACAACACGATGCGGCTCGTCACAGAGCTCTGCGCTGCACTCCGAGGGACAACCGCGATAGGGCGCCATTGGGCGTTCACCAGCAAGGTCTTGACACTCATATAATTGGCAGCGTGAGCAGATATCAGAACCCTCTTGTTGCCCACGACTCCTGCCTTCCCCATCATGTCGTCCTGCTCTTTTCCAGTGGTCTGGGAGATTATGACGCCCGCCACAGTCGCCGGCAGCAAGTCCATCACCTGCTTGATCAGACCCTTGTCCATGCGGCGCAGTATCTGGCACGCCGCCGCCGCCCCCCTGCTCAGCGCCCTCGCAGCGGAGCATCGCGAGCCTCCTCGACTGAACGAGGCTCGAAAGTATCAGCACACGCAGGATGAGCTTCGGAGGCACATTTGACACAGCCAGCGTGACGCACCGCATATGCGGCCACCTCCCGGGTATTGTGCAGGATCAGCGACACCCTTCGGGGGTCAACGATGCCGGTGTTGATGACTTGCGCGGCAAAATTGGGATCCATGCCACCTGTCAGACTCACCCATCATCCACATGTTGGTGCCTTCACGCACTTGCCACCTCCAGGGGGCGCCCAAGCTCATAGCCACATGCGCACACCGAGCACACCGAGGTGGCGGCGACCTCTGGACGCACAAAGACAACTGCCCTCGGAGCAACGGACGACTGCCAAGGCTGCCGGCGTCGGCCACTTTGGACATAGCGCTCATGTCACCTCCGCGTGAGCAGGATCCGTGTCAGCGTGTGGCATGGCTCGATGCTCGCGATGGTCGAGTCTAATGTCTACCCGTTTTCTTGAATTTCAGAGCACTAGCGCGGTATAATTCACAAAATCCTGTTTGTGTTTTCGCAAATGAGGGCAGATTCCGGGAAGTTGCTTACTTCGACGCCATCGGGAAGTCTATGCGCATTCAGCAGCCGCAGCAATCCACGAAGCTTCCAGGCATTCCCCTCAGACACTAGGAAGCTTCCAGGCATTCCCCTCAGACACTAGGAATCTTCCAGGCATTCCCCTCAGACACTAGGAATCTTCCAGGCATTCCCCTCAGACCCTAGGGCGCCGCGAAGGTGTTGAAGGAACATACCAATAGCCATGGAGCAGCAGTCTGTACCGCTGAGGATGAAGCGCTTGGCAACCGCCTCTGCCAGAGCATCGCACAGACGAATGAATGCAGGTCAGCTGCCACGTCAGCTGCACCAGGCAAGACGCGCCACCCTTCGAGGGCCCCGCTGAGGACGCATTCAGCGCGGGCGCGTCATGGCCCGCTGCTGGAGTGATGCGGCACGCGGCACACGCCAAGGTGGCAAGCCCGCCATGACCGCTGCGAGGTCAACCTCTCCTCACATTTAGCATGTCACGTGGGATGTCAACCTTGCAAATTGGTCCAGGCGTGTGAGCACTTGACCAGTAGTATCAAGGCTCCTTCTGCACAGCGCCACCCGCTTGGAGAATATCCACCGTCGAGGTCGCCCGTGATACTGACGGGCACGGGGATCGGAGGGCAACTGCGCGGTCCTGCAAACAGCTGTAAAATTGTGATTTCGGAGGGCGCGCACCAGGGGAGGCATTGGTGCCACTGGGAAGCCTGATGGTAGATCCCTCCGGGCAGTTGCAGCTGAACGGGAGCCCGTTCTCTCTCGTGTATGAGCACCCGGGGCCTGGAGGCCCACAGGCACACATTCCCACAATCCCACGGCTCTGAGCACCCTGCCCGGTCCTCCGCCATAAGCGGGAATGCGGGGGCGATCCCTCCCAAATCCCACTTCCCCGAGCCTTTGATCGTGCGGCCACGAGTGGTGCCTTTGATCGTGCGGCCACGAGTGGTGCCTTGGCATCCGATATACAACTGCTACATCAAAGGCGCGCAATTCCTGGAAATATAGGGAAGGCTGGCGACATGAAAGGCGCGCATTTCCTGGAAATATAGGGGAAACGGGCGACATGAAAGGCGCATTTCCTGGAAATATAGGGAAAACGGGCGACATGAAAGGCGCGCATTTCCTGGAAATATAGGGAAAACTAGCGACATGAAAGGCACACATTTCCTGGAAATATAGGGAAAACTGGCGACATGAAAGGCGCGCATTTCCTGGAAATGGCAGGCTGGCAACATGAAAGGCGCGCATTTCCTGGAAATATAGGGAAGGCGCCCGGATCAGGCGCATCCCGCCTTCAAGCTTGGTGGAGGCGCGTACCAATGTCGGGTGTTGGCTTGGAGTCCTGAACAAGAGCCGACCACAAGTACAAAATGGCTCAGCTCTACCATGATCACATAAAGCAGAATGCGGTTCAGATGCCTTCGTTGACATCATCGGAGGAAGGCGGTCAGTGTGCGCGACGAAATTCCGGTCCGGCAAAATCACTTCACATTGGAGAAATAAACGCACATCACCATGTGAATGGTCTTGTTGAATGGGAGCCAGTTCAGTGCTGTCGGGGTGCGGACTTTCTGCGGCGCTGTCAGCGTCACTTTGAGCAGCATCAGTTGTAACTGCACATGGGACCTCGTACTACAGCAATGTCTTGGGGGCTGAGAGGAGGGGCATTAGGGTGTGGAAAGGACTGGGTCTGACCTGGGGGGCCTTAACCCTTGAGCCAGAGGGCATCGTGATTTTGTAAGACTCCCCTGCCGTGCCCATCCCACCACCGTCCAACCTACGGACGTCAGCGCAACCCCGAGTGCAGCCAGGGCCCACACACGGAATGTCCTCGTGCCACAACCGGCGGAGGCCCACACAATGGTCTCCCCATGACTGCCGGCGGTGTCTCCCCATGACTGCCGGCGGTGTCTCCCCATGACTGCCGGCGGTGTCTCCCCATGACTGCCGGCGGAGACGTGGCCGGGATGAGCCTGCCGCGCATCGGAGCATCGGAGCTTGGCAGCAGGCACGCCTCATCTGCGGCCAGCTTTAGACACCCGTCCTCGTAGTGGTCCACGCATGCAGCTTCACGGAAGCAGCGTGCGCAATCTAGCTCAGCGGAAACCCGCGGTGCGACAGTGGGCTGACCCTTTTTCGGCAAGATGACCTCGGCGCCAGGCGTCAACAGGAGGTACATCTCGCGCTCCGACTCGTGTTTGCTCTGGACAGTCTGGTTCGTGTACCCTTGATGCTGCGGACACCCAGCACCGCCCGCAGGATAGGTCAGCACCACTGAAAGATCCTCCAGGCTGAAAGATCTTTGAAGACAGAAATGGGTCAGGACGGGCAGGGGGTAGCACCAGTGGAAGAATGCAGCGGGGGGGTAAGGGCACACTATAAGACTCTGGGCCGGCAGCTGAGGGGGAATGCGGCGTAGGACCAGGGCACACCCCATAAGACTCTGAGCCGGCAGCTGAGGGGGAATGCGGCGTAGGACCGGGGCGCACCCCATAAGACTCTGAGCCGGCAGCTGAGGGGGAATGCGGCGAAGGACCAGGGGCGCACCCCATAAGACTCTGACCCAGCAGCTGAGTGGGGAATGCGGCGTAGGACCAGGGGCACACACCATAAGACTCTGACCCGGCAACTGAGGGGGAATGCGGCGTAGGCTCAGGGGCACACACCAAAGACTCTGAGCCGGAAGCTGAGGGGGGGAATGCGGCGTAGGATCAGGGGGCACACACCAAAAGACTCTGAGCTGGCAGCTGAATCTCCGCACTTGGCGGCACCAGGCAAGGATGGTCCGCGCCGGACGGCGTTTCGATGGTTGTCCCCGCGGGAACCTCCACGTGGCGCTTCTGTCCAAAAGCAAAGATGAGCTCGCTGTTGGTCGGAATTTTAATCTTGGCCCGCCCCTTCTTGGGCATTCTGCAGCGCCACGTCACCGTGTGATCAGAGCACCAAACATCTGGCCGGGATCGTGGCTGAGTCTGCGCCGGCGGCTGCAAGCGACGCGCCGCAGCTAGGCGTCAACAGCGGCTGCGTGATGGCAACGCCATGCCCGCGTCCCCCTCATTCATTCAGCGAAAGGCAGGTCCATACAGATAACAGTCTTCCGCCAGATGCAAGTTGGGAACTCCTGCAGAGACGACTGCCGCGCCGATGACAGAGGAACGCTGTGGACATGGCGGGCGGGGGGACCTGGGACTTACATGATGATGGACCCTGCGATGCAAGTTGCATCACTCATTCCACCTGGCACGCCCAAGGGGGATGGTCAGACAGAACATGGACAACTCGCAAGATGGCCCCAAAGGGGGGAGAACCACCCGCAGTGCCACGCCTGGGTGATTTGAGCATGCCGGACGACCCGTACCTGTAGGTGCAAAGTGTACGGAATCTTGACTCACACATTCGAGGTTGTCCGCTGCAATCCCGGAAGACTCCTGCAACTCCCATGTCCACACGCCTCTGTTGAGGTCCCCGTGGATGTCTCGATACGACGGCCCAGCCACGCACGTCCACAGAGATGCACTTCCACACAAAGGCGAGAGGTCCTCCGCAGCAACCGCACAGATATGCACCGGGGACAAGGGTACACCCGAGGGCCGCCAAAGCCCGAGGGATTACCAAAGGTGGCACCACACGCGTGTGGGGAGGAATGGTGAGGGTGAATTTCGAAGCATTTGTGTTGTTGCCCTTGGGCAACGTGATGGAGGTACCCGCCGGCAGCGTGACTTCACCGGTTTCCTCTGTGCAACAATGTGCACAGCCCAATGTCAGCATCACGGTCATAACTTCAGCTGCGGGGCCACGTCACCTCAGGGGCTCTTTTTGTGTCCCTCGAGAGCCACGTGGATGGCCGCGGGGGCGCTCTGGGTTGCACGTGATGGGCGGCAACCACAAGCGGAGCCAGCACTTCCCGCAACAACGCATCGCATGGAGAGCGCCCGCGACTGGAACTTGGCTCGCATCACCTCACGCCCTGCTGCTGCAAACACGATATGGGGCCAGTGCTGAGGCTGTGCAGCACTTTGAGCAGTCTCGCCAATCATCCACAGAGGTTCACCGCCACGCCGTGTGTGCCCAGGCTCGGTACGCCATGCCACTCCATCACTACTTGTATCATCGCAATTCGGTGTGATAAGCCACGACTCTGGAGATGCGCGAATAACGCCAGCAGTTCTCGGGCCGCAGGAGGTTGAAGGTGACAAGCAGCCGGCTCCCGGCGCAAATTGGCTAAGAGTTGGGCACATCCGCCTCTGATCTCGTGTCCCAATTGTCCACTAGGAGCTCCCTCACCTGGAAAGATGAAACAACTGCTGCTTGGCACAGTGACGTCAGCTTCGTCCGGCACATAGATGCTGGTCGTGCCTGCCAGAGTGCATGGGCGTCCGCCCAGGGCCCAAACTCAGAGAGCCACATCTCGCGCAGGCCTAGCAAGACTGCGGCGAACACCCAAGAAGATGGAAAAGGCAAGTGGGTTGAAGCTGAGATTGCTGTGCACCTCCCAGGAGAGAACTGCAGGGGCAGGTTCACAAGGTCGCATGCGGAATGCCTGGTGGAGAAGCCCGCAGGGCAAAGGTTCACAAGCGAGAGGTTGCCGGACATCTGCGCCGACCCTCCGACGTCTGACAGCCCACGGCTCACCACGGATACGCGTGGCAGCGTCTGCAGCCAGCTGAGCGCCAGCCAGCGTAAAGGTGAGGCGGCGCACCTGGCACGTTGATGAGGTGCCCGTCGAATACCTTCCTGCCAGAGATCACCACTTTGGTTGCCGGTGGAACTGGTTCACCGATGCCCCTCCCCACCTTTCGCCCTTGTTCTCCTCCCTGGCATTGCTCCTCGACACAATACAGCTATACCAACCCCGTGCGTGCGCCACATCCACTGCTCACTCCTGCTACCTTCACCACGCCGTCCTCTCGTAGGGTAGGCTGGAAGACTGCTCGCAGGGCCTTCGTTTTAAACCCAGAGGAGAGGGCGCCCAGGCAAGTCAGACCGATCCAAAGCTTCGCGCGGCCCATGCGCCAGCCATTGATGCATCTCATCAGACTGCTTCACCTCACGCCAGCCATTGATGCATCTCATCAGACTGCTTCACCTCACGCCAGCCATTGATGCATCTCATCAGACTGCTTCACCTCACGCCAGCCATTGGATGCATCTCATCAGACTGCTTCACCTCACGCCAGCCATTAATTGCATCTCATCAGCCTGCTTCACTCACGCAGCCGTGTGCATCTCATCAAATGCTTCACTCACGCCAGCCATTGATCCATCAGCCTGCTTCACCTCGCCAGCCAATGATACATCTCATCAGACTTCTCACCTCACGCCAGCCATTGATGCATCTCATCAGCCTGCTCCACCTCTCGTCAGCCTTCCCCCTGCACAGGGTCAGCATGCAGCAGCACACCTGAGATGGTGTGGAGGCCGGTCGTGAGCTGCGCTGCCCAGGTGCACTCCACAATGTGACGGAAGGTTGCCCACGGCATCATCGCTGCGCAGGCGGGGGCCCAGGCGTCAGAGCACAGCAGGCGTCGAGGAGCGCAACCCCGACGACGAACCACACAGCGAAACCAACGCTCGATAGGGTTGCCAACTATCACCAGGAAGCCCATGCCGGCAGCCGTCGCACCGATGTCGCCGCCGCTCTTGCCACCACGACACCTTGCAGTGGAGCGTTGAGAAACCTACAGAGGTGCAGCAAGGGTTGCGTCGATTCCAACTCACCAACATCAAGCTCCTTTTGCTTGTCCAACGCAGTACTTTGTTCTGTTACCGCAGGGCACAGGGAAAAAGTCACGTGTCTGTACCACTGAAATCGTGCAAAAGGTGGCCGGGAGCGGGGGAGCATGCATCACGGGGAGCAAGCATCACGGGGAGCAAGCATCACGGGGAGCAAACATCAGGAGCAAACATCACCGGGAGCATGCATCACGGGAGCAAGCATCACGGGGAGCAAGCATCACGGGGAGCATGCATCACGGGGAGCATGCATCCCGGGGAGCATGTGTCATGGTTTACGCACCTCCCAAGTGCCCTTCCCTCTCATCCAGCTGGGCTTGCTTTTGTTTCAATTTTTTCTTTAGATCCTCGTTTTCAGCCTCTAAAGCCTTTCGCGCCTTCTCTTCTTTTGCGAGCTGCATCGCCCCGAGATCCCCCAACTCGGTTGACATATATCACGCACGCTGTGTGGCATACATAGGCAGCTTGCCGAGACCAAACTAATAGCATTTTCTAGCACATCAGTTCTCCAGTATTACAGCATAAAAGCCTAGCGACATGTCAGAGAACATGAGCAACAACGTTGATTCGCGGGCTAGGTATGCTGCAGACTCAAGATGGAGTTTCTCGCAGCCCAACCGTAACGGACAGCGTGAAGAAAAGAATCGCTCAAGACTCATCTCTGAAGTGCCTCTGCCCATGAGGCGCAGCGTGGGGGAAGTCCAGCCGGGGCACCAAGCACAGCTGCAGTTACACCAAAGGTACAGAGGGAGAACTTGCAGACAGAGCATTCGGAAGCTCACACTCATCAAAGCTTCGTCAAGCTGCCTTTGCAAATCTGCGGTTTCCCTCTCCTGCACCATCCACGTTGAGCCAGAAACCTCAGGTTCCCTGTTGCGAGAATCGCAAGGTGAATTCTATTGCTCGGAGAGCATCTATGTTCGGTGTGGCGTTTGCGCAGAACATATTTCTGAGCAGGAAACGAAGCAGCAGCGTGCTCACATGCACTGACCAAGTGGCAAACAGGCCCTGTCCCGTGCCCAGGCCAGGGCTTGAGCAGGGAGGGCGTGGTAATCTCCTTTCACTGAGAAGATTGTGCAGTAAAGGCCTTCCAACCGTCACGTGGGACCAGAGCCTTCGCGGGCGTCAACTCACTTTGTCAGCCAACTGGTTCCTGAGCTCGTTGCACTCTGCAAATAGCCCCTTCACCTGGTCGAGAGCGTCTTTCAACATTTCCTCCATCGAAGCTTTCAGCTGTTCTCTCACGCCCCACAGCGGTATCAGCACCCTTCTTTCTCTCGAGGTTTGCGTGCTTGATTGCACAGTATATTGACGTCCGTGGGCGTTCAGACTATGTCATGCAATATGGCGCGTTCAGGTATCATGTACTTATGACATGCACATTAACTAGAAACACGTGAAAACGACGCAGAGCCACAAGTGAGCTCTCAGAATAAGTTCAACTAGAACAAGTACAGCGGGGGCATGGATGCGAGTCCGTTTCCGCTGGACACCGTCAAATGAAGTAGAACAAGTCAAATGAAGGTCCCGTCAGTACACATTGCCTCGGGATGATTCCAGGAACAGTTCAATGTAAGCCTTCTCACCGTAGTCTGTCTCTTCAACCTCAATTTTTGCATTTGAGCATTGGAAAGTGCGGCGAGAGAAGCATCTTTTCCAGCCTTCACGTCTTCCAACAATTGTTTGACTTTCGCATCCCATTCGGACTCCATCTCTTGAAGCCTGAGTGTCTGCATTGCTCCCCTCACCCCCCCTCAGTTAGGTCGACTGCCGAGGCCAAGGAAGCAACGTGCCTTTCGTTTTCAAGCTATTCAACACAAACAATGAGGGATGACTGAATGCACTCACTGAAGTTAGCCACCCAGGCAGCCGGCGCCACAAAATGGTGCAAGTTATGATTGCCTTGAATCAGCTATTCAGCTTTGTCACCAAACTGCACAAGATGCGCTCCCTCTGAGGCTGAGCGCCAGTGTAATGCAGCGAGCCAAGAGCCCCACCCAGCAGCAACAACACAACCCATGCAGCATGGCATAGCACCCAACGCTGCACGGTGCGAAGCACAGTCAGCACAGGCACACATGCTCGGAAGGAGCTGTGGTAACCACGCACCAGTTCCGCATTTTTCAGCCTTTCTTTTGCCAACTTGTCCTCAAGTTCTTTCATAAGCTTCGAAAACCATTCCAGCTCCTTTGCAGTGATCGTCGTGAGTGCAGCCTACAGAAGCCAGCAAACAGCATGTTATGGGCGCCACACGTGAGCAACGCAACGACAAGTGGGACTACCCCCCCTTAGTATCCTAGCATGTTTGACAAGCCCTATGCTATGCCTGGCAAACCTTCGAGAACGGGCCACTGTGTGGCTTATCCCCATTTTACGCTCGGTTAGGTTCCAAGAAGAGAGTGTGCTCGTGGCAAATAGGAATTGTACAAAAGAATAAAGCTTCACGTATAACTTTTCTCAACCACGCGGACTTTTCGGATCCTAAGCAATGCAAAGCGTCAGCGCAAAATTTGCCCCTGTAATTCACTTAATTGAAATAAACTTGCGCATAAGTTGTCAAATACATGACTTGCAACGAAATTCTAGTCGGAAAAACGAATTTATTCCATCGCTGCATCGTGTTCTAAAAGAGAACCTCCGCACGTAATGCCGAGAAGCAAACCTGAATCAGTTAGGGACTAGGGCTAGGGTGTGATGGAGCTAGATGCACCAAATGCCAGGTCCGCAGCAAGGTGGGGTTAGGGAGATAGCTATGGCTTGCTCGGCCTCTGCTGAGTGGTGGCCAGATTCAGCAGTCTCACCTTCATGATGCACATTAGGGGTTTAAAGTCGTGCACTGAACGGGGTACCTGAGGCAAGGGCGCGCTCTCTTTTCGTGAGCAAGCGTGCATACACCTGGATGTGATGAGGCAGTGGAGAAAACAGTGAAAGCAAGGTGCGATCGGACTCCATCGGGGAGTAAGATCAAGCCGGACTACCCACTTCCAATCCATGGTACGAACAACAATAGAGCTTTCATGCATATCTTCTGACGGGTAGAGCGGCGAGATGCCGCGAGGTTCTCTTACCAACTTAGTAAGCCACGAAGTGAATTCGTGCACATCCACGTGTGCACAATTTCTGAACGCCTGCGAGAGCATAACCGACCAACGCAGAAATAATTGAGTAGGGGGGGTAGGTAAGCTAGGCGAGACCTCTGGGCTCTGAGCTGGAACCCTGCAAAAGGGTGCCAAAACGAGTTTGAAAGAACACCCGACCGTTGTTGCCAAGTCAGCAATACTCCGTGTGGATACAGACACGGGCGCAGCCATGACGGAACCACGAGGATACAGACACGGGCGCAGCCGTGAAGGAACCACGGATCACGGGCAGGCGCGACCATAAGCCCGGACGCCACGGGACTGCAGACACAGGCGCAGCCATGGAAAGACCACGAGGATAGTTTGAGCGCAACCATGACGGAACACGAGGATACAGACAGGCGCAGCCATGGAAGGAACCACGGGATGCGGAACACAGGCGCAGCCATGGAAGGAACCACGAGGATACAGACACAGGCGCATCCGCAGCGGAACCACGAGGATACAGACACAGGCGCAGCCATATTGGAACACGAGGATACAGACACAGGCGCAGCCATGGAAGGAACCACGAGGATACAGACACAGGCGCAGCCATGGCGGAACCACGAGATGGAGCCTGGGCGCAGCCATGTGGAACCACGAGGATACAGACACGGGCGCAGCCATGAAGGAACCACGAGGATACAGACACAGGCGCAGCCATGGCAGACCACGAGATACAGACACGGGCGCAGCCATGACCGGAGACCACGAGGATACAGACACCGGGCGCAGCCATGGCGGACCACGAGGATACAGACGGGCGCAGCCATGAAGGAACCACGAGGATACAGACACGGCGCAATATATTGGAACCGAGGATACAGACACGGGCTGTAGTGAAGGAACCACGAGGATACAGACACGGGCGCAGCCATGAGCGGAACCACGGATGCAGACAGGCGCAGCCATAAGAAGGGAACCACGAGGATACAGACGCAGGCGCCAGCCATGGCGGAACCACGAGGATACAGACACAGGCGCAGCCATGGCGGAACCACGAGGATGCAGACACGGGCGCAGCCATGAAGGAACCACGAGGATACAGACACGGGCGCAGCCATGAAGGAACCACGAGGATACTGTTGGGAACCCCTCACTTGAGGGCCAGTGCGGCTGCGAAGTTTCAAGCTTCTCCTAGACCTAGGTATGTTATGAGAGACCCTCACCTCCCAGCCCATTAGAGTATCAGATGGTAATTGATTTTCATGCCTGCGACTCCCCAAATACGCAACTTACCATCTCTGTGCATATCGCCAAACGTTAAATCAGTTCAAAGCGGCTGTTTAGGCTAGGCACAAGATAGCATGGCACCGAAGTATCTCTAGGAGTCTCGGCACACGACAGAAGCAGGGGCGAAGCCAAGCCTCTACTGCGCATCTACTGCGAAAATGAATGGCGCGCACTCATAATCACAGATGCTTCCAAAATGCGTCTTTCAGAGTGCGCCAAAACGGTGATACGAAGATGCAAAGTGAAAGCCCATTCATCCAGGTCAGCATCTTGAAACGCACTTGAATAGAGAGAAGGAGTATGTCAGGCGGGAGAAGCGTGTGGTGCTTGAGAGCGCGTGCGTGTCCAACGCTTCTTGGCCCTGCGTCAGTGACGTTAATGCGGGAGTTAGACACCAATGACCGGCGCCACTTCCGTCAAAAAATACCGGACGCCGTGAGAAGCCACAAAAATGGCATTCTGCGCACCTGGTCCCAATCACAGTAGACATCGAGATGCCTCAACTCCGGACCGCTGCGCCCTCTCACCCAAAAAACCCATATGATGACCGAGGTCCATAGGCATGATATAAATGCAGCGCATCTGGACCTCGCTCAAGAGGTCATGGCATCGATAGCCATCGGGGGCGTTTAAATTTCCTTGATAGTTTTCAGTTGCGCAGGTCTCGACACGTCAGCAGGTCTCGACACGTCAGCAGGTCTCGACGTCCTTTCGTCGAGTAAAAGCCGAAGCCGGCTCACACCGAAAGACATTGCACGCATTAGGTGTAGGTGACGCCTGGTCTACACTCCCATCGAACACAAGAATGCAGGCACAACAGAGAAGCCAGAATGCACAGAAACACGCTTGGTATGTGCTGAACGTTTCCTATTTGTCTAGCTCGAGAAGGCAGCAAGCTTCATTTGTAAAAACAAAAATATTCAAAATCGGTGTTCGAAGGTAAGATCTGAACTTTGCGGGTGTAACCTTGAAAGGTGTTGCTCTTTTTGAGGAACTTTCTTAAAAATGTCGGTCGGAAGGTAGAACCTATAGCTCACTCCCGCGACCCCTGGCTTGCCAGCGAAGCAGGCTTCTTTCGGGTCCACAACGAAACGGGCTCGAGAGGACTTGCCGCCGGGAAGCTTCGGGAGTTGCAATGGAACGTCGGCTGACAATTGACGACTTCCCGTGAGGTTTTCTAAGGAGTTTGAAACCATCCACTTCGGCGCTTCATAATCCGACTTGAATTTCAACGAGGGCGGGGTAGAAGTACGAAGTGAAAGCGGGTCGGACTTCGCGGACACCGGAATGGAAGACGCAACGGCAGCCAACGGCGACTCGCTGTCTATACTAGGGAGCATATTGTCGTAACTTAGCACAAACCCTCTTGGTTATTTCCAATTAGGAGCAAAGCAACCATGTAATTTCAGGACATCGCCCACAAATATTGCCAAACGCGACTCCAAATTAAGGAACTTTGGCTTTGGGGAGTAATTTTGTTAACGCTCGCTGCTGATGCTGCTTCAGCATCAGCATCCCATCGCGTCTTCGCGTGCCTTCGCGTGGGTGGTATCATTTTTTAATAATTACTGCATTCTTCCCGGATAACGATGTATTAAATTTATATCGAACAGGAAACCGCACCTCCCGCTCCCGCAGCGCAGCGTCTCAGGTGCAAATTTAATTTGCACTTGGTGATTTGCACCTGGTGCACCCAAGGGGTATAAACTAGTTTATACCCCTTGGGTCGGTTGGGTGCACCTGGCAAACCTGCAACAGCGGAACAGGTGAGCGTTGCAGGTTTGAGGTTAACGTTATAAACGTATAAACGTGAGTGCAATCTGCACATGATAACGTAAAGTTTATATAAACGTGAGTGCATGTGATAAATCTCATTAAAATTAGATTTCATGAATATTAGTTGTATACGCCCATATAAATACCTCTGCTCCTTATGATTTGGAACCTGGCCAAATTACCTTACTTACTTAATCAGCAGCAAAGCGCGAATCCCATCGGGCGACACAGACGAACTTCCGATCTCACGATCGCCAGACGCTAACGATGACAGTGCCACTGCAGTCGCGTACATTTACCTCGACGCCACCCACGCGTTATGGCATGACATGTTGGGATGCAAAAAGCGAACTAGCGAAGCACTGTCGCGCACATGATCTTACGGTCAGATGGTCTAGTGGAGATCTCTTTTTTGAGATCGACCGTGCCTAGTATTTATATGAAATCTAATTAGATTTCATGAATATTTATAACGGTATATATGTCTATACGAAGTATACACTTTATCGTTCTGATCTCGAAACCCTCAACTCAGGTTTTACTTCTCAATAATATAGATATATTAGCACAACTATATATCTAGCATCCATCGCGCAGCCGTCAAGCGCCTCCAACGTACACCGTTGCGGTAGTCCGCAAGTCGCTGGGGCACTAAGGCTATGGGCTGCCGGGGCAGTGCTGCTGCAGTCTGCTGGGGCAGCATGGCTGTGGGTAGTTGATGAGGCAACACCTTTGCAGGTTGCTGATTCAGCAAGGCTGTGTTGGGCTGCTGGGGCAGCAATGCCGTGAGCAGTCGAGACGGCACCGCCGCAGGCTGTTGGGGCTGCAAGGTTGCGAACTGCTGGGTCAGCAAGGCCGTGGGCAGCTGAGATGGCACCGCCGCAGGCTGATGCTGGGGCTGCAAGGCCGTGAGCTGCTGAGTTGGCAACCGCTAGCGCAACCACGGACGCTCGGGGCGCGGCCGCTAGCGCAGCCACGAACGCCAGGGGCACAGCTACTAGCGCAACCGCAGGCGCTTAGGGAGCCGCCGCAGGCGCAGCTGCAGGTCACGATCAGACCTCCTCAGGAACGAACGAATGGTGAGTACGCCGTGCCTCTAGCAGCAGGCTCATATGCGATGTTCATTGAACATGAGAGCAGACACGAGGTCCCTGAAAACACCGACAGCTCGTTAAGTGCATTCGTGCACAATATGTATGACGAGATGTTCGTGTTTCTGGGATATCAACGTCCTTCAAGGTAGAATCGCTGTGTTGTGCGGACCGATCGGAGAGGTGCAGTTGAAGATCCCGTACCAAGGGCGCGTACGCACTGTGTGCGGATGATCCAGCCCGCAGCGAGTGGTCCATATGGTGTGTGTATCCCACACTGTATATATAGCACATTGTATATAGTGCTACATTGAATATAGCTCCACACTGTATATCACGTAATTGTATGTAGCCACACAGTTGATGGCAATGTTTCTTAGGTGTGTGGTGTGTATGTAGCACCAGATCAGCTTGGTCTCCTCTGATGGTGGAAGTTTACCTGCTAGCATAATGGGTAGCACGACGTTTTTGTAGCTACCCCCTACCATTTTTGTAGCTACCCGGGTTTGTAGCTTAGCTACAAAAGCTGCCGGGTTGGCCCGTTTTGTAGCTACAGCTACAAAAGCTGCCGGGTTGGCCCGTTTTGTAGCTACAGCTAGCTACAAAACTGATTCTCAGCAATCGCTATAAAAGTTCCGAAAATGATATTAAGCCAGGGGGAACACAAACGAATAGTACCGCGATAATGACTTGAAATACACACTTATTAAATAAATAGCACCACGCGAATGATATGCAACGCACTCTCTTAAATCGTTAGTTGGATGATGCTATATAAATATATGCATGCTAGCACAGGCAAACAGGTATAGCAAGCAAGCATATTCAAGAAACATTCACGGCATTCAAAAATTACAACTTAGAATATGACACAGTTAATATTGTTTTACACATTCGTTCTAGACTAGGCTTCAACTTAAAGGGTTCACCAGTCCAAGGCAACAGGTGAAACTGGCCTACAAAGTTAGCAACAGGTAAAAATATCGAAATCTATGCCGTTCCCCGCCTGCAACACACGAACACGGAATCTGTCAGCACATTGGGAATCAAACCCGATATACCGACAGCTGGTACTTCGTCCTCGGGTGGAAGGTTACTCACCAGATATCTTAATTTTGACAGCAGACTAGGACCAGTTCAACAGGAGGTCTGAAATTACTACAAGAAATCAACCTGCGTAAACAATGCAGGGCAACGGAAGTCAACGCCGCCAGCAACGTTGCTGGCGGCTTCAGAAGAAGGACGGCGTCAGCACGGCAACCTGCAAAAATACGAAACGCTGGTCAGTAAAGATGTTGGGAATCGAACCCAAACCGGCGGGCTGTAAAGAAACCCGCCGGTCTCCGAGCATCCCATCATTTTAGAAGGGCATGTGGGAAACACGGATGCCGCCAGCAGCATTGCTGGCGGCTTAAAAAAGGGCACAGCATACACGGCAACCTGCAAAAGTAAATCACTGCTCAGGAAAGAAGAATTCTTGGGAATTGAGCCCAAACCGTCAGGCGGAATGTAAAGACGCCCGACGGTCTCCAAATATCCCTATATCGCAGGAAACTAGAATCGGCTGCTGGCGGGATGCGGCTCATGTAGGAACATCGCAGGAAGCCCCCCCCGCCGGGTTCCGCGCATGCACACGAAAACATGGTCAATATGAAATATCGACAAAGAACAGTAGCGCGTAAAAAAACATTAGTCAAACAAAAATACAACCCGCTGAGACTGCAGGTAGGCGCAGGATGAGACCTTGAGGAAGAATGAGGCATTTGCCAGAATATCATATCATATCCATTTGTGCCGGGGCACTGTCCGGGCCGCGCCGCGTGTCTCCCGATACTTGTAGGAGTGGCGAGATGATCTTGAATTGCGAGATGTGTACATATGAACATATCTGATGTTCCGATCGAATCTGCTAGCTGTGACTAGCGATCGAACGGTTATTCAGTCAAACGCTCGGTTCCGATCGAATCTGCTAGCTGTGACTAGCGATCGAACGGTCATTCACTCAAACGCTCGGTCGATGCGTTACGATCGGGCGGTCCGAATGGTCAACATACAGTCGATGTAAGAGTGAACGTTATGGTCGACGTCTCGACGAAGATTTCATAAACGATAGAATCTGTTTTCCTGAAAATTGTGAAATCTTAAATCTGTCTGACCTGGCCTGCCGCCGAACCGCAGGATGCGTTGGGTGGTGGGGCTACAAAAATCTGAGGGCGCAGTGCGGTGATGCATCCTTACGCACACTGTTAACACTGGGGTGTGCCCTGAAAAAATCCTGGGAATTTCCCCTTTCCCCTATAAGGGAACGAAGATTGTCCCAGAATTTCCGGGGGAAATTCCCGGTCGGTTCTGGGGCACCTACAAAAATGTCACAGTAGCTACAAAAATGGTAGGGGGTAGCTACAAAATGACCCCGTTATCAGCATAATGAGGGGATGTGAAGATAGGAGGGGGTGGGGGAGTTTTGGTGGCCTGACGTTGTCTCGTGCCCAACTATGTACTGTAACGTGCGACCGCTGGAGTCGCACTTAAGTCGCATTTAAGAATGATTGAATGAATATAAGAAGTACGACTTAATATTTGAAAACTCACATACCCCTGAGCTTCTCTAACTTCGTTGATCCTCACAGCAGGTCATGATAATGAACGCACAACGTCCATGCCCCAATAAGGGTGTGAAGCACGCTTTGCTTTTCCTCTCAGCTTTAAATTCGCATAAGGGAAAACAAATGGGTACTTGCGCAAGAAATATTCAACGAATAAGAGACGACTAAAACCCAAACATACACTCACGCGCACAAAACGTACTTTGTTATTTTGTGCAAAAAAACATTTGCACAAAATGGTTTTTTGCAAAACATTTTGCAAAAAATATGTTTTGCATGTTTTTTGCAAAACATGGAAACATGCATAGACACCAATAGATTGCGACAGCGATATTCTGCAATAGCAGGTATTCCATGTGTCCACTATATGCTTGCATGGAAATAACATGTGCATGTAGAATTTATCGTGACACATATCACAGATCTCCGCAGAAAAAAGTGTGATGACGCGTGTATCAACATAACACCAGTGCAATGGCCACATTGATATCTGCATCGTATCATCAACATTACCAACATCGGCAGTAGGGTCGGTGGGAATCGAATGCCCCCAGACTTCAGATTGGCTGATGGCCTCTGTGGAGATGTGATACGAGTCAGATGCAAACATTACACAAAACTGTGAGAGCAAAGCTTTGGTACCGTTATCATACTCCTGAAGTGCTGTGATCAACACCGTCATCGCGATTAGCCCCGGTCTCTTGCTCAGAGCCAATGGTATCATCCGATGCGAAGTCACCTCGCCGGCATCGACACATGTTTACCACAAGGTGCCAAAATCCTTTCTGGAGTAGTACAGAAAGCTCCCAATACGATTCGGGTAGCGATATCCTGCAGGCAACACGAATCCCGGGTGCACCTAGCAGCCAATCACGCATCTGGATATTGGGCAGCAGTTTTCGACAATGCATCGCCAAATTGTACTGCGTGCAAATCGGCGATGGGCACGATCTGTATTTTGCCAGGACCTAGGACAGTCTCACCATGGCCCTGGTGGTGCAAACGACCAGCAATGCACGCGAAACGGGAAGAATCGCGCCTCAGCAACGCTCTCCAGTCTCACACATCCCAACCCAACAAAATGCCACGCGGTACAAGCAAGTAAAAGATAGTATTCAGGAGCGAGGGCTTGATGGCCACTGGGTCCTAGGTCTACCAAAGTGGACTGGTCTGCCACGCGGAAAAGGGCACACGCCGTTGTGCACACGAATGCATACGGCAACACAGGAAGCTCCAACGAGCCATGCTGACCCTCTTTGCCTCAAATATCTGAGGCATGCCAACAGGGCCACAGCAAGAAGGTGCAGCGTGTCTCCCTCAAGCAGCAGCAGCAGCAGGATGCAGAGGGAGGATGTTGCCCTCTTCGTTATCAGCGGCCCTTGATCTGAGTAGATCGATTGGGGTCATCCACAGCCGTTGATCGGCCCAACAAACCTGACAGCCAAAGGAAGCGAAGTCGCAAGCGGGTGTTTGGGGTTCCGCTCGGTTTTGCACATTTTGGACCAACGGGAGTCGTGGAGGCGCGCACCAGCCTTGTACAGCAGCCGAGAGATGTCACCTATGGTCTCCTGGTCGTCATGAATTTGTACCTGCGCCGAATTGCCCCACAGAGTTTGCAGACGCTCCTCCTTTGCAGTGCCCGCGGATGGATGCGCACCCTCCGACAAAAGAAGCCGCAGCGAAGTGAACGCACGACATTCGGTATGGAGGTGCGATCCAACGGATGGAGAGTGATGCACGGAATACCTGGATCACTTTGATGTCCGTGATGCTAAAATCGAGGGACTGCAATACCTGCGTGCCACCAATATGGCGGAGCTCCAGATCAGGATGCGGTGCGAGGAACCGCTTGGGCCAGAAGCACGCACAGGTGTACACGTGGATGATCCGGCCTCTCACCACAGAGGCAGGCGCAGATGTCGAGCGCTCCCCAGAAATCCACGCCGAGCGCTCCCAGCAGCAAGCACAGTGTGCTATGATCAAGGGTGTCAAGCGCAGTGAAGGGCCAAAAGCTCTGGTGGAGATGAAGCCCTCAGAAAACGCGTGGCAATGTGGAGTCCAGGGGCCGCGGCATGGAGCTCTGCCCAAAGCTATTTGGAGGTCCAGAGGCTGTGTCTCAATAAGAGAAGGGCGCTGCACAAAGCGCAGCAGCAAGTCTCTCTGACACCCCTGCAGCTCGTACCCAGGCACACTGCGCTCACATGCGAAGTGGGTTCTCGCCGGTGCACCTGCAGCTCGTGTCCTTCCACCGACACCAGCAGCAAGTCGATGTGGCGGGCGTGGTACGCATCCAGCACACTCTGCAGCCGCCACGTGTGCAGCCTGTCCCTTCCCGCCGACGTCATAAGCGGCCTTTTCCCCTGTACAAACTCGCTTGTGCTCCGCACTCGAGCCATCCTGGCGAGTGCCCAAAGTCACCGAAACTTCAAATAGCGGCCCCTCATAGCGGCGCTCCGTCAGATACTGCATTGCCAGTTGGATTGACAGTTCTTGGTCTGAGCTCCGGAATCAACTGGCCATTGATTGGCACTGGGTGGAGCTCCGACCTCAGATCAGTGACTTGCCACCCGGTGCGCATGCCCCCCTTTCGGTTGCTCTCTATTTTCTGTGCATGCTCCGGTGTGAAGGTCTCCCTGCGCCCCGGGCACACCGCCGCCGCCCTCCACCAGAGCCGTCACCATGGGCAGCATAACCACTGTGACGTGGCGGCTTTTGTCGCACCGCTGAGGAGCCCGATTGCGCCACACGCCGCGCCGGCCTGGCATGCTGTGAAGTGGCGGCTTTTGTCGCACCGCCGAGGAGCCCGATTGCGCCACACGCCGCGCC
>LGRX02033903.1:0-13289 GCA_001247695.2 Cymbomonas tetramitiformis | reverse complement strand
GCGATCCAGGCTCCCCCGCGCGGAGGGGGCATCAGATGGCAGGGTCCCTACTCGCAAAAGAAGAGCACCCACCAGCTCGCCTCATGGCAGAGGCTCAAATGAGCAGGGCGTCTATAGGACTGCAGGCGAGGCCCGTCTCAAAAGCGCAACGGCCGCTTCGGTTTAGACCCTCTGTGGTGTGACCATGCCAGAGATGGCAGCAGGGCAGTTGCCGGGGGGAGCCGCATTCACCCTCGTGTTGTTCCAACACCCCGCGGCAGGGAGAAGCAGTCCGTGCCACGCCGCGCATGCTGAGAGGGCATGGGCGTGGAAGGGGGGCACGAGTGCGCCGAGAAGGAGGCGCCTCGGCGCATGGGCTCCCATCACCGCATCCGAAGAAGCGGAATCGCTCGTCAGTACGCCCCCTTTGGGAGTGTGCCGGGATGCGCAAGGGGGGGGGGTCAGCAGGGGGGAACAGAAATGGTGACACGCCTGCGCCTCCGAGTTCCAGACAACTGTCTCCACGTCGATACGACGGACTTGTTCGTCCACGATGCCACCTTCGAACATGTATTGCACAACCTCCTGCAAAACGCCACACCCACCTCACCCTCCTCGTTCCTTTTGCCGCCCAACGTCCATTCGAACAAAGCGATTGAAGTACGGAAACCTCAGACGCTGCCCGCCGGGTCAATTGCACCCCCTCAGGGTGGTTGAAAGCCAAAATGGGTGGCCTCGACAGACGAGAAAGCCCCCGATGGCCGAACGGGGGAGGTGGCAGGTAAGCTCCAACGACTGCGGAAAGATAGCTCTGAGGAGGGCGGAGAGGGGGGCGCACGGCGGCTCTGTCCCAGGTGACGCCCGCGTCGACAATCATTTCGGCCACGGGCGCGAAGCCGTCATCCTCAGGGCGCAGACGCGGGTAAAACGCGTAGGGCTTCTTGTTCGTGGAGCTGACGTCCGCAGAGCCCTCGGAGGTGTTGTAGAAGTCCGCCTCGTCCAGGCGGAAGTCATACATGTTGCTGGAGATAGAGAACTTGGGGTCGCTGCCGTACCTGCTGCTGTCCACGGACTTTGAGAGGCACGGCGCGCGCAGGAACCCGAAGCGCTCCGAGCAACTGTGGCTGGCGTGCTTCTCCCTCCGGTCCACGCGCACACGCAGGCCGTGGAGCAGCCGGTACCTCGGGGTGAGCATGTGGCGCAGCTGCGGCCCATTCTCCATTTCCGAGTACCAAGAGCCAGGCAGTGATGCCAGGATTGAGGAGACAAACCCGGAAAGGAGCTTGTTCGGGGGAAGCCTTCCAGGGTGGCAGGCCCAGTCAGCATCCGTCTCGTTAAAACCAAACCACTGGAAGGTACCAGTTGCCGCCGCAGTCATCGGGGAGGGCGGGCCTTCGTCTTCTGTGCCGGCCGTGGTATATATTTCACAGCCCCCTAGCTTGAGCGCACTCATGGGGGTTCCCTCCAGCTTGCTCGGGAACTTCGCCTGGGGATCCGGCTTGTGCGCATACCCAGAGCAATACATGTCGGCGAGGCAATGGCCCCTGCAGGTATCGGCGTGAACCGCCTCCATGAGCATCTTCGATGGGGGGCGGGTCCCTACGATGGTGAGGCAGCGACCGGCAGAGGGGGGTTGGAAGACCTCCCCAGCACCGATGCTCTCCTGCCCCACAACGTGGTAGTGCAGCCGTGTTCCCAGCTGCACGGAGCCGCACGCCGCGCCTCAGCCAATGGGGGAAGGGGAGCCCAGCTTCGCGCCATGGGAGCCAGGGCAGGGATGCGCTCAAAGAATGCATTTCGGAACCTCAGAGTCGCTCCAATCCTCAGCGCCAGGACGAGCCAGGCACGTGCCCAGGTGCCTAGGCGGTGCAACACCCGGGCAACATCAGCGGCGCGTCACCCGGGAGGCACCTGAGTGAATCCGAGCATCTCCGTCACCGAGTCCCGCGCCATGGACTGCACTTGCTGCCATGCAGTCCCCAGCTCCTCCGTGGCCAGGTTCATGGACGGGCCCATCACTCGCGACCAGTCGATGCGTGACTCTTCAGCCTCGTCCTGGTTATTGGAAGCCTGCCCTTGCGCCGAGCTGAATGCCACCACGTGCTCGGCCTCTCCTGTCAGCCCGGTGGCTTGCGCCTGCGACGCGCTGAGCAGACGCCGCAGCGCAGGGGCCCCCTTCCACATTGCCAAAGCGCCCTCGCTAAGGGCCTGGTGCCCGGTGGATTCAGGGCTCCCTGCAATGAGATCCTGCACGCCAAGCCACCCCCCTTCCCAGCACCTCTCTTCGTAGGCTGCAAACGAGCTACCAGCTACCAGTGTGACCGTCCCCCTCCAGCGATATGAGGGGCCGAGAGTGAGTGTGGGCGGCAAGTAGCCACGAAGCCCGCATGCCGGGCGGGTACGCCAGAGCAGCCGATGTCAGGGTGTTGTGCGCAAGAACCGCGTCAAGTAAAATGAGCAATGTAGGTGGCGAGCGTGCCCGTTTGCACACCCTGGCTCCAAGCCCTGCGCGGACACAGAAGCGGCACCCTGGCTCCAAGCCCTGCGCGGACACAGAAGCAGCGCCCTGGCTCCAAGCCCTGCGCGGACACAGGAGTGGCAGTGCGGAGTACCTCTGCCACCTCCAGGTCGAGGCCGATGCCCGCGTTCTTCGCCCGCACTGCTGCGAGCTCATTTAGCAGCGCCTCCATCTCTGTCAGGTCCTCGGGAGATTCAACATCGGCAACATCAGCAACGGTCTGGTTGGGCTGCGGTGTCTCCGGGTTGAACACGAGGTTCAGGATCTCCAACACCCAGCACTCGATTTCCGAGCAGTTCCCAGTGCCACAGTTGGCACCACATTCGTACTTGGCCGGATCCTGGCACTTCGGGCCCCTGATGGCCACCTTGCGCGCCACCTCCGTGCGCACCAGCTGCGCGTAAGAATCGTCGTATACGACGAACCAAATATCGGTCAGCGAGCCAATCTCGGCGTTTGGATCGAAGCATCCCTGGGTCCCCTGTGGAGCTCGTTTAGCCCCCCCCCTCCCCTTATCAATGTTCCGCCTGGGCAAGACACGGGCGCACCTATAAACCAACGCCTTGCTTGGCTCCCCAACAGAAACTCCGCCGCCCTTGAACCAGATTTCATAGATTCACTCTCAGGAGGGCGAAGAACTCTCTCCACCATCCTTCAGATATCTTCATCCCGGGAGAAGGGGTGCTAGGTGGGAGGAGCAATCCCCGCCTCCACAGCGCCGAGAGGGTCGGAGGGGTAATGTTACCTTGCTAGCAAATTCGTGGCCAACGCACGCATTGAGCTCGTGATAGCATGCCGCTGGCGGGCAGCTGTACACATTCCTGGTTAAGTTCCTCCCATCCGCAGCATATGCCACCGCGCCTGGCTCGCACGGCAGGGCATCGGTGGGGATCTGGCTGGGTTGGCACGCCGGGTACTCCTGCCCTTGCCGCACATACGCCAGCTCGCCCTGAACGGTGCCGCTCGAGGAGAGCTCGAGGGAGGTGCTGGGCGACTCCGGCGGCGGCATGTAGGACTCAAAATGCAGATCCAGGTCTTGCACACACACCGTACGCTCGCTGCAGGTCAGCATGGAGTCGCACAAACGCTCCCAGGGCTCGCACTCCGCCTGCACGGTGATGCGGCGAACCGTCTGCGCCTCCGCACCCAGACTGTTCCGCGCCTTGTAAGATATGTTGTACTGCCCGGGCACTGCTGTGTCAATGCCGCATTTCCCCAGGCCGACGTCGTCATACATGTAGAGGCTCTCGACGCTGGCGTTTGGGGCGCAGGCTGTCACAAGCCCGGTCAGGTCTCCATCGAGCGCATCGTGTGCTTTGACTCCCTGCAGCCCCCACCGCCCGGCTCACCAACGCAAATCCCCATGCATCCCACAGAGAGGGTGGCGTCCCCCCTCGCCACGCAAAAGGCCCCTGTAGGGGTGAGATGGCAGCACGGCCCCTTAAGAGGCACGAGAGAGCGGCAGCTCTGCTTGAATGCTCCCTGCGGCAAGCCTGAAGGTCTTCATTCTATTGGCGATGACGGCAATCGCGCCATCTCAGAGAGAGAGAGAGAGGAAGAGATGTGAGACTCTCGCCCACCTAACCGAGCACGAAGCTCAAAGACCAAAGAACAAGGATCAAAGATCAATAACAGGGAGTAAGGGAAGAGAATATCAGGACAAAGCAGGGTGACGAAAGGAGAAGCACTGCAGTTAATCAAGCAGGGAGATAAGAAGTGAGATAACGACAGTGACCCCTAAGCCCAGAGCCGGTTGGGGAAGTCGATTCTGACGCTCGACACTGCACCGTGCGTCCCCGTGAATTGTGTGCTGGGATCAGAGGCTCCAGCAGGGGTGCTCGGACCCAGGCGAGCAATAGGCTCTCACCCACGGCTGATCCTTATTGGCGAGGGCGAATCTAAGCCAGAAGCTTTCCCTCACTTGGGACCCCTCGGCAGCACGCCCATCGCGGAACGAGTGAGGCATGGAGGCAGGGGAAGCCGGCAAACGAGAATACAGAAAGTGCATCAAGCGGGTCGCTCACTCGGCGGTGAAGGAAACGAGGGGGAGGGGGATGAATGGAGAATGATGAAGGAAACGAGGGAGGGGATGAAGGAAACGAGGGGGAGGGGGTGAAGGAGCCGCAAACCCACTTACCCAATCACACAACCTGTACACGCTGCACACACCGGTGTCGCACGGCCCATACAGTGTATTTTGTTCCAGCACCACCTCCTCCGGGCCGACGAGCCTGATGCGCGGGGCCTCGTGATCCTGGGTGTCCTGGGCAACATGAGCTATCATCACCCTGTCGCGCTCTGAAGTGCTGAGATTCTCACAAAGTTGACCTCGTGAGCACCCGCCGCCCGGGCACATCCATTCCTCTTCCCCGCACGAGTCGACCACGTGCACCTGGCAAAGCAAGCCCCGTGCAAGCGCGCCTCAGAGACAAGATAGAGAGTATGCCGGCCATCCCAAAACAGCATCGCAGCGCAGCCACCATAATCGTCGCCGCACACAGCGTCACAGCGCAGCTACCATACTGGCCACCCGCCGCACACAGCGTCACAGCGCGGCCACCATACTGGCCACCCGCCGCACACAGCGTCACAGCGCGGCCACCATCACAGCCGTCCGCCAGACACAGCGTTGCAGCATAGCCACCATCACAGCCGTCCGCCAGACACAGCGTCGTGGCGCGGCCACCATCACAGCCGTCCGCCGTACACAGCGTCGCAGCATAGCACCATCACAGCCCAGGAGAAGGGAGCACCACCATCACAGCCGTCCGCCAGACACAGCGCCGCAGCATAGCTACCATTCATCACAGCCGTCCGCCAGACACAGCGTCGCAGCATAGCCACCATCACAGCCATCCGCCAGACACAGCGCTATTTACATTAATGAACACTTACCTCTCGAACTTTGGTAATCGCTGCATTGCCCGCATTGTCGAACACGTCATAGGTGATGATGTATGGCTCATCGGGAGGAGTGACAACAGAAGTATCCACCGCGGCTGCGCCAAAGGTCCGAAGGTGATGCAGCAGTTTATCATGATCCGTCTCGTCCCATATATGGAATCCCGGTTCAACCCATGGGGTGTTCTGCGCCCGCCCATCCTTCCCTCTCAATGTCTCTCCGACCCCCTCAGCCTGAGGCACCGCGAGGCCCGCGCAGGGCGGGAGCACGCAGCCTCCTCCCCGGCAGTGCCGCAATGACTCCCTATCCCCTGACCCTCCGATTTGATGCGATTGAGCTCCGCGCTCGCCAGTCACCTTCAGAAGATGAAAGCTGCACCATGCGCCCGTGCCTCTGAACGGGATACTATACCTACATGTGGGGTCCCCGGGGGGCACTGGGTGCACCCCTTGGGGCTTGGAGCCTTTGTTGGTGACCGCTCACCGATGACATGACATGGGGACAGGTCATGATCAGATAAGATGAGGGAACATTTGGTGCAGTTCATATGAACCATAATAAAATATGGATGCGCACGTCTTGGGCGCAACGGCCCAAGAACGCTACAGAGAAACACGGATCAAACGCCGAGGACGCTCCTAGAGGCGGCGTCAACCTGGAGCCAGCGCCATACCTACCTAAAAGATGAAGACACTTTGATAAACACGGCAGCTTCTTGTACAAACCATGTGCCGAGAGAAAGAAGCACGCGTGCAGAACTGCAGAAAGACGGTTACTCTCTACACACCACGCACAGATGCGTGTGTGCTTATCCTTGCACCCAAAAGCCGTGACCCGCATCCACCCTGTGAGACGTGGACCTTGAGACGTGGACCTAGCACCCACAAGCCGTGACCACATCCACCCTGTGAGACGTGGACCTAGCACCCACAAGCCGTGCCCCGCATCCACCCTGTGAGACGAGGACCTAGCACCCACAAGCCGTGCCCCGCATCCACCCTGGGCGTGGACCTAGCACCCACAAGCCGTGCCGCATCCACCCTGTGAGACGAGGACCTTGCACCCACAAGCCGTGACCCGCATCCACCCTGTGAGACGTGGACTTAGCCGAAAGAAACCTGAACACTGCCTCACAGGCCACACAACACAAGTGTGGGCCACCCCAAGCCCAGCACACATGTGCGCGCCCGTGTGCTGACATGCGCTGCGGACGCGCGCTTCGCCGTCCGCGCCACTTTCTTTGACAAATGACATGCTTTGCACAGAGACCGCAGCGCAGGACGGGCTCACTCTGCAAATGCAGAAGGATGACGCTGCACACCTTCTCAACGGTGTAAACGCGGGCCAGTGCCGTGGTTGACGTCATGCTGTACGGGATATTGTCTGTGAAGCTGATCGTTGGATTGCGGACATCGATGAGCGGCACGAAGGGCTCGATGAATGCCTCGCACTGCTCTTGACCAGGCATGCACAGGCAGTCCGGAACACCTGCACTCCAAACCCCAGCCCCCTTCCCCACCTCCTGTAGAGCCCAGCGATCGTGGTTTCTACCACCACAGCCCATACTCTCCAGCAGCTCCCAGCCTGCCAGCTGCAGCGGCATGCCCTACGTTGCATGTCCCCCTCACACTGCGCCCCTCTTCAGCACTCCCCCCTCAGGCAGACACCCATCGGGGCGTACCCGACTCCAGAGTGATGCACGTCGCGCACATGTTGAGCTCCAAACAGAGGTAGGAGGGTGCATCGCATGCCGGCACCACGATCACCTGCGCGTCACGTGCCGAGCAGTGCCTCAGCCTGACTATAGCCTCGTAGTAGCCCGCCATGACCTCTCCAAAGACGGCAGCCTCCGGGGGCATGCGAAGGGGGCTCTGGTCGGGGACTGGGCAAAAGCAAAAGAGCGGGTGTGGCGTCGGGGAAGGGGGCACAAAGGAATGACATTAGAGGCCGGGCAGGCGGCGCGTCGAGGGGGTCGAGAAGTGGCAAGCAGATGTGTTGACTCCCACAAGCCGCTCCCGCAGGAGCAAGGAGGGCAAGGGAGATCCGGTGGGGGCGCAGGGTGGGCAGGCAGCGGGTTGGGCAGTGCACCTTGCGGAAGGCCTCGACAGTGTTGCCATCAGAGTCCGAGGCGGAGAAATACACGACGTGGGGCTGCCCAGGCAGGGTTGGTTCCAACGTAGACACCGCTGATTGGTCTACAGTTACAACTAGGCAGCCATCGGAGATGTCATCGGAGGCGGCGCCGAGGTCCGTGTACACGCTGTACTGCGGCACCTCTAGCGTCGCCTCCCCGAACAACAAGATGGGAGTAGGGCCCTCCCAGATTTCCTCGGCACTGCGTGATTCCTCCGCGGGGGGCTCCTTGTCGGTCACGTGGGGCATCCCAATTTTCGGTTGCACATCGGCAGTCAGCGTGCCATAACCCTGCCGCTCCCATCCAGGTCGCAGCCAATCAGGGAGCCCGAAGATCCGCAAGGAGGTGGACGGCGGCCTCGAGGCCCACCTCAAGCACCAGGTCACTACAAGCAAGTCTCACAGGGGGAGGAGGGCCACCCGGCTGGGAACCGATAGCATGCACGCATGCAGTGTGCTCTGTGCGATCAATGGAGGCGCCGCGGCGGGGGGCGCCTGCCTGTCCGGCCCCCGACGCCGCGAGGACGGCAGGTATGGAAGCAGCCTCGTCCAGAGGAGGGTTCCCATTGCGGGGGATGGGGGGAAGGGAGCTCAGGTTTGGACGAAAGGAGCTGTGGGAGCTCCGCGGGAGCTGCACGATGAGTGGAGCCCCCGGCCTGAGCGAGGGCGCCGCACCTGGAAGTCGCTGCGGACAAACATGCTCTCCGGCTCAGCGTTCAGCGTGGCGATGTAGGTATCCACCTCGTTGTCCGAGTGGTGGGAGGAGTAAAACCACATAAAGAAATGCACGTCCACGCTGCAGCGCACAACGCCCAAGCCCGGATCCCGCGATTCACACGGCAAGCGTGTGTTCAGGTAGGAGTGAAGGTCAGGCCGAGGGATGAGGGCTCGTCCAGTGTGAGGCCAAAACCATGTCGCAATATGACACAAACCAAAATGGCACAGACGGAAAGTGCCATCAAAAGACATTGTTTTCGCTCAACACGGAGTGCATCCTCATGCCTCGGTCATTGGAACACCTTTTTCCGGAATTGGAGAGCTAGTTCGCGGAATGTGCCGGAAAAGGGACGCCGGGATGCGCGGCGCGCCTGCTAGCGATGATGGAGACAACTTCCACCATTGTGGAGTCGAACACGCTGACACTAGCGGCAGCATTGAGCTGGTCCTCGAAGGCGTTGTGGAACTCCGTGGAGAAGGTCATGTTGTCGAACTGGGCAATGTCGAGGTCAGGGAAGGTCACTGTTCCTTCCGTGCTGTATGCCATCACCACACCTATGGGAGGGTTGGGTTGGGGAAGGAAGGCAAGAGAAGTGGAAGAGGTGAGAGGAAGGGGAAAAGGAAAGGAAAGGCGATGAAGGAGAGAAGGGAAGGAGACAGAAAGAGAGGGAAGGTAAGCGGAAAGCTGTGAGTAGAGGTGCAGAAGAGTGGATGGAGGCAAGTGGGGAGCTCCCGGAGGAGCGAGCGAGGGTGGCGCGGGAACGGAGGGGGACGAGAGGAAGGAAGGAAAAGAGGGTGGAAGTGAGGGAAGGAGTTAGGTGGAGGGTGGCCAGGAAGGAGGAGGAGGGAGGGAGGGGGAAGGGGTGGGGAGGGACAGGTTCATCCGATGCATGGTGCGAGGGAGATGGGGAGATAGGTAAAGGGGAAGAGAGGACAGAAAGAGAAGGAGTGGTGAAGGTGAGCGGAGAATGGAGAAAAAAGAGCGGAAAAAAAATTTAGAAGTGGCAACAAAGCGCGGTAGCGGTAAAGGAAGGGAAGAGGGACTAAGCGGCAAGGAGAGGAAGAGAGGCGATGAGTGAGTAGTGAGCGGTGAGTGGAGGTGGTGGTGAGTTTGGAGGAGGGGGTGGAGGAGGGGGCGCATAATCCACAATGACAGTGGTATGAACTATGTGCGGCTGAGTGGGGTTGGACGCAAAATACAGCGTCCCGTGGAGCTGGTAAGGCAGATCAACGCCGGTTCCTGGGAGCAACCAAACCGCAACAAGAAAAAGTGAAAGGTCCAAGGCGCTCTCACCCCTAAGGGATGATAGCAGTTGGAGCCGTTGGGGCCTCGAGGGAGGACGTGAGGGAGCCGATGGGCCTCCAGGGATGACGCGAGCAGGCGCTTCGGGATACACCTCCAGGGGTGACGTAGGGGGCGTGTCTCCAGATCATCGGGGACCCAGTAGGAACAGTCCTCCAGGGACGGCATGAGGGAGCGGATCGGAGGGCGCTTCCGTGAACGACGTGAGGGAGCGACCCGAAACGCGCTCGGGAACAACGTGAGGGAGTGGTTTGGGACGCGCACCCATGGACAAAGTGCAGAAGACTCTCAGCAGGCCTTCGGTGCGTGAGATGATCACAGTGCCTAGTAAGAATCGACGGCCCGGAGAAAACATAGCAGCGACAAAAATCTATCACCAGGCCAATTCACAGCGCAGCTAGAAGTTATGTCGCAGTTTTAAACAAGAAGGAGAGAGACAAGCATGCATGAAGTCTTCTGACGCACTGCACTAGACGACCGAGAAAGCAGGTCGAGGTGGCGCCTGCAGCGGCAGCAGGCCCGGGCCCAGGTCTGGGCCAGGAGGGCAAGGGATAGGCACAGTGGAGAGGTGGAGCCTGCAGCGGCAGCAGGCCCGGGCCCAGGCCTGGGCCAGGAGGGTAAGGGATAGGCACAGTGGAGAGGTGGAGCCTGCAGCGCCAGCAGGCCCGGGCCCAGGCCTAGGCCAGGAGGGCAAGGGATAGGCACAGTGGAGAGGTGGAGCCTCACCGGTCAGTTCAGGGTTCCCTCCCCATTCGAACCCGCAGAAGGCTGGGAGGGAATCGACGCCATCCGGGTAGCTCCAAGAAAGGCCGGTGGGGCCAGATTCTGTGTAGACCACCGCTGAGGACAGGGGCTCGGTCTGCGTCAGGAAGCACGTGGCAGCGCCGGAGCCCTGGTATTGCAAGTATATGGTTGAACTGTCATCGAGTGAGTATGTGGGAGGGAGGAGGGGGAAGGAGGTGGGGGCGGTGGCGGTGGTGGGGAGGTGGTGATGGCGCGCGGTGACGGTGGTGGGTAGCGGCGAAAGTGGTAAGGTAGTGTAATGGTAAAAAAAAAAAAGGGGGGGAAGGGAGGGGGGTGATGGTGGAGGTGGGGATGGAGGAGGGTGACGGTGGAGGTGGGGATGGGGTGGTGACGGTGGAGGGGTGGTGAAGGTGGTGGTGGTGTCGGGCGGTGGTGGCGGTGATGGTGGCGGTGGTGAAGGAGGGGTGGAGAAAAGGAGGGGGTGGTGAGTGGTGGCGGTGAAGGAGGGGGAGGGGGGAGGGGGGCGGAGGTGGAGGTAGAGAAGGGGAGGTGGGGGAGGTGAGGGAGGAGGAGGCGCTGGAAAACCGTACAAGTTTATTTCTCGTATTCTGGGCTCCCCGGCTGTGATGGAGGAGTGGACGCCGCGCCCGAGTGAGGTGATATGCAGTGCCCAGTGTTGACCTACGGTGGCACTGCCCCAGCCCTGGCAAGTCTGCTCATCCGCAATGCTGATCGAATTTGTAGCACTGCATGTCTGCAGCTTGGTGGTACAGGACCTGGCAATCTCGTCCGCAGCCGTCAGATAGTGCCCGTTCGCAGAGTTCTGAAGGTCCGGATCAACACCCAAGCCAGGACGGGGGCTGCAAATGTAGAAGTCGTATGATAAGACATCATGAATGATGCCCCCATGCTGGAAAAACCCCACGGCTTCCACCACCTGCACCAATTCCAAGACGTCCATCCGCACATGCTCGTGGTTCTCAATTATTGCCTATGATTATTTCAGTTATTCAGCACAATAGAAATCAAATTCGCCCCTCCTATTGGGGCCCATACGGGGCCCAGGCATGCATCGATCAGGAATACGCCACAGCAGGAGCGGCATCTTGTTCTGAATATCACCGAAGAAAACGTTCTCCGAGCACATGACAGTTGCCGCCAACCATCAAAGCTCAGATACTTTTCGGACGTTTCACTTTCGCAGAATTTGAGCCCTGGGCACTGCTTCTGCTTCTCTCAAGTTTGTAACACCCTCCCTCTGCTCCGAGTCTGATGGTTGGGGGCAACTTAGGTGAGAGGCTCCTGGAGGAGCTACGCACTAGCCACGGGGCAGTGCTGGGAGAGAGCCAGCCGCCAGAGCCCGGAGCTCGTAGGCAGGGAGAGGGAGAGGCAGCCTTGGCGGGGATCAGGCTCCAGCTTAGCAGCTTCTTAGCAGCAGCAGCAGCAGCAGCCAGCGTCATTTGACAGGCTGAAACTGTCCGCAGCGAATGGCTCATGAGTTGTGAGTGACTGGTGGGAAGGGAGAAGAGTGCCAGACTCGCTACAAGTAAATGCTCTAACATAAGCTTAGCAAGCATCTCAATTGACTGGTATTAGCATTTCTTGCCCGGACTAAACAGCATGGCGCCCATTCATTCAACGCGTGCCCAGCATCGCGCCTATCCACGCAGACTACGGGCACAGGCCCCTCCTACCTGTGCCGATGTGGCGCCATGCAGCGGGCGCAACGTGTGAGAAAGAGTGATGGATGCAGCCATATGAGCAGAAGGCAGGACACCGCATGACGCCAGGGGAGCATTGTGCTAGCACTCCATGTTCGAGAAACACGGGAGCAAAGAGGAGCACCTGCTCAGCAGCAAGCGAAATCTTGATCCACCAATCATTGGATCCAGTGGCGCAGATGCTGTTCTCCGGGTCCCAGAAAGTTGACTGGTCACCATCAATAGTTGCAGCTACCGATGTGGATCCGGAGTTGGAGCCATCACAGTTGCTGGAAATGCCCTGGAAGGAGTACAGGTTCTTGATAGCATTCAAAGGTGGGTCTGGAGTGTGGAGGCATGGCAATGGGGGAGGTGGCGGAGGTAACCTGCATGGCTGGCAAGTGTAATGGTGTGGTATGTGGTAGATGGGGAGGAGTGTGAGGTGGTGGGGCGGGATGCAGGAGGAGCGTGGCTGGGAGGCTTGAGGAGGAGGTGAAGGTGGTGGAAGTGGGATGGAGGCGGAGGCGAAGGTGGCGGGGCTGGTCTGAGGTGGTGGTGGGTCCTCGGAGGTGGGCCTGGAGGCGGGGTGGGGATGGGATAGCTACGTGAAGGTAGGGTGGGTCCTGGAGGCGGTGGGCCTGAGGTGGTGGGCTTGGAGGTGGGGGGTGGGGAGGAGGCTGGCGGTGAATATGGGGGTGGGCCCGGAGGTGGTGGGCCTGAGGGGTGGGCCTTGGAGGGGTGGTCCTGTGGGGCTGGAGGTGAAGGTGGAGGTGGTGGGGGTGGTGAAGCAGGAGGGGTGGGTTTGAGGGGTGGTGGACCTGGGGGCGGAGGAAGGTGGAGGCGAGCAACAGGTGGTGGGATGGGTCCCGGAGGCAGGGGATGGTGGTAACGGGAGGTGGTGGGAGTGGGCTTGAGGTGGTGGGCACTTATGGTGGGCTTGAGGTGGTGGGCCTGAGGTGGTGGGCTTGGAGGTGGTGGGCTTGAGGTGGTAATGGAGGTGGTGGGCTTGTAGCAGTGGAGGTGGACTTGAAGGTGGTGGCGGTGGACTTGGAGGTGGAGGGCTCACAGGACAGAGAGAGGGATTATCTATGCATAGTTGGCTGCAGGTGTATGCACACACCTGTACTTGCAGCATTGCCAATCCGCAAGCACAACTCAAAGCCGGCCCCGTGGGAGCCCAACGTCGCCCAGAGCTCCGTGTCATGTGGTCCAATGCCTTGCAGTGCGGTGGCATGCACAGAATGATGTCATGCGCGGTGTGTGGTGTCATGCGCGGTGTGTGATGTCATGCGC
>LGRX02033902.1:0-32869 GCA_001247695.2 Cymbomonas tetramitiformis | reverse complement strand
TAATCACTCACCTTTAAGAAACCGGAGATTTGGGGTCAGCCAGCTAATTCCACCAACTTGCGTACCCCCCCGCCAGCGCCAGCGTCCTATGGAATCGGTAAGAATTAGCAAGTATTTTCTTTCAATCAGCCAGCAATTCTCTTAAAAGTCCAATGATAAACACTTAAAAAGGCGACATTTTCAAAATTTTCCGCCTGCGGCGCCAGCACCCATATTTCTTATTTTCGAGGATTCCATAGCTCAAAAAAACCAGCCAGCTTTTCTCGACAACTTCGGTACCTCCCCCCCCAAAAAAAAAGCTGGCTGGTTTCTTATCGCCGGGTTTTCTTAAAGGTGAGTGATTACTGTAGTTGGAATGCACAGATGCGACTGCGAAACAAGAAGTACCGGAACGCGGTGTGTGCAAGGGAGGGCAAACCTGAGCACATACGCGAGCCCCCATTTGGAGCGTACGCGGATCCTACGGAATGGTTGGGCCGACAGTTCACCAAGTACGAGATGTTGCTCATGGCGGGGCCGACACCGGTTTGCTATAACTTCACGCACGTCAAGATCGGCGACGCTGATTACCGCACGGCTACGACCGATCGGAACAAGCGCACCGTACACAGCTACTTTCGCACTTTCTTCGCGAGTGAGGAAGTGGACGAGCACGGTGAGCCAAAATCCGTGGCAAGGTGAGAAAGGAGCACGCACTATTCTACCTTTAACATGTCTTTAGGATGTCGTTATGACTCGATTAGGATGCGCATAATGTCCTAACGACATACTAACTTAGCTGTTTACACAATCGTGGGCTTGGTGATATGCAGGCACGGCCGTATTACGAGAATATTGCGGGTGGAGATTGCAGGAAAGGTCTACATCTTACTGAAATGCGATTGGTTCGCTAAGCCGACCGACGAACAGATCAAGGAGTACCGTCGACGTCACTCCATTCTCGGCCCGGATAACTTGACCAAGACGGTCTATACCTTCAACCCGCACGTAGACCGCGCGGCCTTTGACAACATGGAGCCATTCATATTAGCCAATAGAGTAGAACAGCAGGTTGTTATTGTACCACATCCGTGCATGGAGACCGCGGTCATTCTCGACCCAACGGCCGACTTCTTCGAGGGATCAAGGACATAGGACGACGACGAGGTCGATGTATGAGACATGAATCGCTGCTAGTTTATTTTTTGCTTGCCACATGCCATGCAGGCAGTTGCAAATTGTGACCTTGGTAACGACCCCTGCAGTAGTACAACTAACGCATACTTTATAAGGCGCAGTGCCGCTAGAGTGCCATTAGCGTATTAACTTTGCCTACGAGCATCCTAACTACGTCCTAACGCCAACCTCCTAATGCCATCCTAGAGGCATGCTAACGCCATCCTAACGTCCCTACATTTCCGAGAAACTCAGCCCGCGTACTACTTTCCCCGAATCCCACCATACTCCGCGGAATAAACTTCCCCTGGCCTTCTAGTCACCATAAAACGCCATCTCAGTGATCTGCACACCCACACGTGCCCCACCACTCACCCCTGCTCCAGTTGGGGCCAACGCATACTTAAGGCGCAGTGCCGTTAGGACGCCTGTAGTACGCGCATCTTAACAGGCCAATATGGCGTTAGTATGCCTGTAATATACTATGCTACCGGCATACTAACGCCCATACGTACTAACTGTCCTTTACTATGCCTTTAGGACACCTTTAGTACACATACTACAATTTGCTAGGACCGTAGGGGCGTTCGGGTAATGTCGTGGGGAAGATGCGACGCCACAGTTACGGAAGGAGCGGAAGAGCCATGCGAGCGAGGGGCACTGGAAGACGTCGTCGAGGTCGAAGGTGCTCGAGCCACCAGCCCAAAAATCGGTAGCAAGCGGGATCAGGGCAAGCGTAATGCCGTAAATGAACATTGCGTAGACTAGGCCCGGTCCAGGTCGAATCCCCATAGCTGCGGCTCAAAGACGCTCGCCGCAAACAGCTCATCTCAAAATTCCCGCGAGTCCCCAAACGCGCCGTCGCGCACCACCTCCCCAAGCGGCTGCTTTAGCCAATCATGGCCAAACTAGCTGTGGAATATAGCGTGGAATGGGTCCACGACCTACTGGAATATCCCGGTTCAAGATATCAGACCGTCAGTGAACCAATATAGATAAAATTTCATAAGAAATAAACCCTAAGCTAGATATACCCGGAACGGTCACGGAGTCGGAACGGTCTCGGTCTTAGCTACCTGTGACACCTTGATGTGTCACAGCACGGGCTTACGGATCAGTCACACGTCCAGTGTTGGCTACCTAGGAATCTGCCATAGGGGCCTGCACCGGGACTCCCGGTCAGGGCTGCCTATACAGATTTCAGCATCACGTGCTTCCGCCTTTGGGCGGTGACTGACGGGCACTTGGACACTGCGGGCGTTTGCCCTTACTCGTGCACTAAGAAGGCATTTGCCCCTGGCCGTGTCCCTCCTGACGCTCCGCCCCCTCCCTCAACTCCGCCGCCTTTGTCTGCATGGCCTCCGTCCGCCGCTCCTGCCGTAAGTGGTTCTTTCTGCTTTTAATACTTGTATCATTTTGAAGCCAGCAGCGCCATTGTGATTGCACGGTCCGAGAGTTATTATTCACTTACACGTGAACAGCCTATTACGAGTTTGAAGTCGTTTTACAGTCCACTGGGCGTATCAAAGAGGAAGCGTCCCTCGGAAAAAGCGGACAAAGAGCCTGAGCGTATGCATCCTTTTTGCGGTCCGAATATGCCAAGCGACAAAATTGAAAAGGAGGAGGGTGCGCTCACCGCTATCGTTGTGGGAATGCCGGTGACTAGCTCAACGAACATCGTGAAACAAACTCCTTACATGCGGTCCGAGAGTGAAAGGAGCAAGGCATCGTCTAATATGAGGAAGGCTGTCTTACGTTGGATGCATGACGTTGATGTCGCTCTGGGTGAAAAGGGGACGCTAGCGACTCTCAAACGAAACCAGACTGAAATTGCGACGTGGAAGAAAGCGGTATCGGCGAATGGCGTGCATGCTTGGTATAGTGGGTCTGAAGGCTCCAAGGCCTTTAAACGAATGGATAGTTTGAAGGCTCAGTTCGAGTCAACCCACGAGTGGCTCAAGCTTCAGGTCGAGCGCGGTAGAGCGGCGTTGAATGATGAGCTGGATGCGAAAGACATGATAGTGGACGTTGTTTTTTTCGTCGTTAGGAACCACGGCAAACTCACTTCTCAAACCCTAGAAGAATACGGCAGGCGCATCAACGACGAACTCGCTTGGTTCAGGAATCAGAAAACAGAATATCAGAGAGAGGTCGCATCGAAGCTGCTCGATTGATTACGTTTGCTACAAAGAAAAAACCATATGGTTCTACGAAGGGTGCTGAATCTGCCAAGTTGTATGTGGTGAAGGAGGGTGTGGCTGTAAACAAATGTGGTTGGGAGGAGGGTTATTCCCGACTCACCTTTGTGAAGGCAGGCACTGACGCCAAGGCAAAATACTGGAAATTTCGCGATGCTGGGGGGAAAGAGGGCTACTTGAAGTCCGAGCACGTTGAAGAACTCGAGGAAATCCCGGACCCCGACTTCAGACGCATACATCATCACGCCATTCAATTCCCTGGACACTGTACACGGGGGGATGCCATTGCATATGTTTCAGAGCATCAAATTGCTCGCTGCAGCTCAGTGGTATCAAAAGCGCGATCGCGCTAGCGAGCGATAGGTCACAGGTTTGAGTCTTGTTGGCATCCCCCCGGGTATTTAAAAGGATCAACCTGACTTGTACAATGGAATCGTCACCACCATTTATGAAATCTTTCGACTGCCATGAATCGACAATGCCGCCCTGTATGCACCGCCGCGCCGGGACACGCGTCGTGACTATCACGGTCCGATTTAATTATCGGATGCCTGTGTTGCTTGTTACAAATCACACAATGTATCGGGTGGTAAGCCAGAGTGAGTACTACAACATCATTAGTCTCATCACACCATTCATGTCTCATTGTATATCTGATGCAGGACTCGAAGACGCTGTCGTCGTCACCAAGGGTTTGCTGAGCAGGCCACGGCGAGGCAGTGCACGGGCGGCAGTGGTGCCTACCAAGACACAAATGTTGTAGGCAAAGAAGTCCGAGAGTGCTTAGGCACAGTACATCTCATGCGCGGCCAGCTGGTTTTGAAGGCAGTGCCGGATAGAGCGTGGTATTGTTAGAAGTGCGCGAAATGCTGATGATGTCAATTTATTTCAATTTTGCAATTGTCTAGTGACTAGACCCCGTATAGCACATCGCTAGTAAACATTTATTGTCGATCAACTGTACACGCTATAGATATAAAGACCTACAATAACATATTCTAGGTAAGTAAACATATACAGCACAATCATATATACTGCAGAGTCACTCACACAACACAAACGCCTTGTAAAAATTGAAGAAAATCACCTACCGATATGAGCAGCTCTTCAGGGGCCACTACAAGAGTTGCTATGTGGCATATGCGCCATGTTATATACTTACATACACATATGATAAATCAATTGACGAGTCCGTCAATGTGATTGTTGCCAATTGGACGCTGGGCATGGCCTACAGTGTCCATTGCACACGTTTCCTCTGATAAATTGCCGGTTTTTAACAAAATCATGGCTGTGGCGTGCTTATAACGCAGGGCCGCCCACTCGCTCCTTACCAGTATCGCATATATTGAAAGGTCTAATAAGGCCGCCGGTGACCTGTTTGAAAAGTAACATTCAAACAATAGCATAAAGAAATGTTTTAAGAGGAAAGTACGGTGGTCTCACGGTCAATGTGTGTTTTTGGATGGGGCAAGCCCTAAATAAAAATCGATTTATTCACTTTCTATACAAATTGTATAAATTTATTGATGCCCATTACGATTTTTGGGAAGTTATATGCCGGCTGGGCGACCATTGAGGTGCCCAATCCCGTTAAATGCCCGGCATTTTGACGAATTGCATATTTTTAATAAAGGGGGATACGTTTGAAAATAAATAAACTCCGATGAAAAATCGCCTATTTGCCCATGGCAGCGTGATTACAAAACATCGAGCGAGATCCGTAGCTATACCGGCTTCGTGACCAATAACTTGCCAAAAAGGTTATAGGCAAAATATACCGATTCTTCTATGTTTTCTGCGAGGGTAAAAACTGGTCTCATATTTTTGCATACGGTACTATGAAATACGCAGGCCAGGCTACAACTCTCGGTTGTTTTTTGAGTGTACGAATGTTGGGGAAATGTCTAGAAAATAAGCTGTGTCAAGAAGGATCAGACTACCTGCGCGCATAGTCAAGCCATTGTTAGTATGGTGAAACGCATGCAACAAAAGTTTTAACCGACAAGCAAACTCTAACGACCACGGATCCACAAAGAAAACGTACAGTGTCACAGCAAAATCTATGCCATAGCACGGTATGCAAAGACCGGGGAAAGATCCCGCCGGGGAGAGTCCCCAGTCGCGCTGCTACCATTCGAAAAAACTTTCTTTCAAACTGCAAGAAACAAGCACATCCAGCACCTTACAGCACACACGCAACCCTGGACTCCGGCAAAAGGTTCCGCCAGGATTAGTCTTCGTCGCGCTACTACACAACCAAAACCGCAAACATCAACGAGATGGAGGTGAAGGGGCGCTTTAGCCGCATGCGGCCATTAGCAGAAAAGCCGCTGTCCTGCAAATGAGAACGCCGGCGAATGAGAACGCCGAGCAAACAAATGTATATATACTGTTGACGAGAAGGCGGAGCAAAAATAAAAACAAGAAAAACAACAACAATGCCAACACACCAAAATAAACTGCCGGAAGGAATGAACACAGTGAAGTACTGATAGCGCCGCCAAAATCAGCTGCTGCTGCGAGAAGTTTGGGAAACTGAAGTTATGCTGCGAGGCTTGCTGTTCATATTTGAAAATTCTCGTCGAGTGAGGGCAACTGCCTCTAGCGGCCAATCATATGCCAACGCAACGAAACAGCGCAGCGCACACCCCGGAGCCCGGACCCGGAAATCAGGATCTGTCGAATCGCGATCCCTTGTCCTCGCTCGACACGCTCGCTCGACTGCGACACAGAATGCTCATCGTCACGTGACACGACTGCAACTATTACATGCCACACATACCAGTAATCATCACTCGCCGTGATTACTGATGGTACGAAAATAATTTATGTTATCAAATACTCATTCCGAAAACCGGCTTAAAGCTCACACAATTTTCTTTTTTTGCAAATTTCGTTTTCGCACATATTTTAGTTACATCAAACTAAATGCATCCATAACATAAAATTCACTTTCCAAAAACGTTTTTTAATATCCCCAAATTTTGGGTATCCTTTTATTCGCAATGTCTGAACTCTAAGGCTTGTACGCATCTGGCTATGAGAACGATAAAGCGATTTGCGACACGGAGACTATACGAGCTCATCTCTCCATGTTGAGATGCACCACGATATGAAATCTACAACACAACAGTGTGCGATTACACGTGTTCATTGCATAGAGGTGTGGGGGGATGTGTGTGTGTGTGCGTGTTGTGAATATATGTCTAACAATCGAAAGCAAAACTTGCATTTCTACGAAATCGTTTTTTTAAACACCAATTTTGTTCTTTATAAAACATTTAACCTTTACCCATTATAAATCGGGTATATTCCATGGAAGTCATCAGCGGCATGTGACTTATAAGAGGATGGCTGCATGTATGTACCCATATCACATCATGCCAGTGGCATAAGTACATGTGTGCTAATCATGCTGTGACACGACTGTCACTTTATCCCGGCCAGCATTACATATATTCACGCAATTCGACATATTGCATGAATATATAACACCATCCCACACGAAGCACATCGAAGACCAACTGCAGTTTGTACTACCCACCCCATTCACATATGGCTGCATTGGCGGAAATCTCAGCTGATGTGTACATTGCGCCACCTGCCGTTCTACTCCTTTAAGTCTGTCCAAAAATTCGAGTGATGGCTGAAATGAAGGTGTTTATGGCATTCTGGTAAACACATCACTTTGTCAGTGTATCGAGAGCTGCGCACTCCCAAATCTTGACCATCCCATCATCACCAGCAGTTGCGAAAACAGTCGCGACCTGCCAACCCGCCAACTGCCTTTCTCAGATACCACTCACTGGTAATTCACAGCAAATCCTCCAAAAAAGTTGTGGGCTACTCAGTCTTATTACCCATATTTTGGCTTGTGGAGACCTTTCTTCGTGGAAATGGAATTGCGTCGAGCATTGTGGAGTCGAGCTAAATGGTACTTTTCAAATGCAAGCAGTCAATTCTGATTGGCGCAATGTCCCATGACACATTCACGCCAATGCACCACATTGCATGCCCGCTTCATCACCAATTTGCCCACCATACGAAGTCGAGCGAAGCCAACAATTGTGACCGGCCGCTCCCAGCAATGCTCTGTACATCAGAGTCCCTCCAATGGCCTCAACCTCGCAGAGCATCGGGCATCGCACACAATTCCCTGGAACGCTTCCCTCGACACTGGCGGAGTACCTTGGGATGCCATCGTATGCAGTTGACATCGCCCTCGTGTGCGTTCTCCGCTGTGGCCTATCACAACACTCCTCCTCAATCCACACAGTTTTCCATCAAACTGGAGCTCATCGCGGAGACATCACCACCCTCCTCTCACTGCCACAGCGAGCTTAATCCAGATGCCTATCAACTCATGATAATACCATGCGCCACTGAGCCCAATTGTTGCCATCCTTGCGAGCCGCCCTACCGAGGCCCACTTACCAAAGCAAATCACGGAAGTGGCAGCGCTCCGCCATATCCCATGCCCTAGAGTATCAGTTCAGCATGCTCCACTCAAGCCTCGTTTGCTTAGAGTTATCATTGCTTTACATGATGTTTTTGACATCCGCCCTAATCAGCCAGTAATCGTCGATCAGTCAGGAGAAGGATTGGGGGCCGCGCATCATGGGCCGCTTTGTGCCGGACTCTTCCCCTAGCTTCCCTTGCACTCCCTCCAGTGGCACGCGCCCTTGTGCGAGGGCGGCGGACTTGCTGGCCTTCGTTGGGAGATGAACTGGGTCAACTTTCCTTGGGGACTGCGGGACGAAGCGCCTCATAAGCTGTACGAGAAGGCACTAGAGGCACGGTGGCGATGCCCTACTAGCCAGACCAAGCTTGTTTCCGGGATTTGGGGGAGATCGCCACTGAGATGGTCAGTTGGCCTCGACGGCGGGACCTCACCACGCCCAGCTGGCCGGGAGGCTCTGAGCTACTCGGACCCTCGGGCTGGGATGCAATCACGCGCAGCTCCCCGCGATTCCTCGCCTACAAGTTGGACGACGGGAGGAAACCATGGCGATACAAGCTGATGGCAAAACGACAAGGCGGACCGCTGGAGGTCTTCGGGCCGGCCGACAGTGGCGCAGTGGGTGACCCAAACAGGGAGGAGGAGAAGAAGACCAAAATGGTGCACAACGTCGGGGAGGTGGAGTGGCTGACCCTTGCCGAGGAGAAGACGCTCCGATCGCTGAGGAGAAGGAGAGAAAAGAAGAAGAAAAAACATCGAGTGCGGACGGGGCAGCGGACAGTGTGCGCTGCAACGAGTGGGATGTGGCGCTGCGGGATCAGCGGCGAGGGGAGCTGGGCGAGAGCTGGCTTTGAGGATGAAGCATTGCGAGGACCTCCGAGGAACAAACTCCGCCCGAAGGCGAGGCGCATCGAACCGTTCCGCAAGTGCGGCGGAGGAGGCCGGTGCGACACAACCGAGACAGCTCCCGGCACGGTACATGGCGGCAATGCACGATGCGGAACTGGCGTCGCGGTTCAGTGAACGGGGATGGTCTCCGGTGATTGCGGGCCTGCGCCTACGTGGCGCTTGCGTTCGCGGCCTTCGGGAGGCCAGGCACGGGTTTGGCGATGCCAGCGGGGGAACGCGCTGGTGAGCAGTGACGAGTCACTCGGGTGGAGCTGCGCCGGGAGAAGGGCAGGGTGATGATCGCTCGGGCAACGAAGCGAAGGGTGATGATCGCTCGGGCAACGAAGCGAAGGGTGATGATCGCTCGGGCAACGAAGCGAGAAGGGTGATGATTTTCGGGCAACGAAGCGAAGGGTGACGATCAGCTCAGCAACGAAGTGAAGGGTGACGATCGCTCCGGGCAGCTTAAAGCCGAAGGGTGATGATCGCTCGGGCAGCAGAGCGAAGGGTGATGATCGCTCGGGCTTCGAAGCGAAGGGTGATGATCGCTTGGTGGACGGTGTGGTGGCTGAAGGAGTTCCCTGGGCGCGGGGAGCGCTCCGGGATGCAGGTCATGGCAGAGGGATACATCCGGGTGGACCTGGCGGCCACTGGAGAGTCGTGTGTGGGGGGGGAGAGAGAGGCCGGGCATGGTGAAAGTTGGCATGGACTTGCCCAATGAGTGCAGGAGGCTGGCGCTGAGCAGCCATGGGGGTCTCCCTCCGTAGAGAGGGCAAGCTTCAGCACGCAGCACGTGCGACGGCGCAGCTATATGGACGCGGGAAGTGGAGATAATGCTGGAGAAGGTGCCCCACCTCGGAGGGTGGTCGCCCTTCTCCTCGGCGGTACAGGGCTGCATGGATCCCACAGGGGTGCTGCACGAAGCCGTCAGAAGCTGCTTCGGGCGGCTGACCCGAACAGAGCCCCCGGAGGAAGACTTGCAGGAGACATGAGCAGTGGGAAGACCCTGTGACATGGGAATTTGATGGAGTGCCAGAAGAGCTATGCCGATTTGAAGGCACCTTCTCGAGGTTTCGGACATGCGCGGATCAACTTTTCGAGGTTTCGGACATGCGCGGATCAACATGAGTCCTTGAGCGGCATTCTTGCAAGGACTCCATTTGATCCCGCGCGACGCGGTCGAGCCACCGGGTGCCTGGCCCGCGCTTCGAAGGAAGAGCTGAGTGGAGCGGATGGAGGTCGCGACAGTGAGAGCCAGGAGGGCGCTGCGGGTCAGCACACGCAGTCGACAAAGCCCTGAAGCCGGTTTGGAGCATGTCAGGAATTAATGGGCTGCAGCATTTACAGAAGCGCACCCCAGCATCCCCTCCAGCCAAACCCCCACAACCCCCTCCAGCCAAACCCCTGCTGAACCCCCTCCAGCCAAACCTCCCACAACCTCCTCCAGCCAAACCCCACAACCCCTCCAGCCAACCCCACAACCCTCCAGTCAAACCCCCACAACCCTCCAGCCAAACCCCCACAACCCCCCTCCAAATAAACCCCGCAACTTGCTCCAGACATACCCCACAACCTGCTCCAGCCAACTCCTGCAACCTGCTCCAGCCAAAACCCCCAAACCCCTCCAGCCAAAACCCCAACCCCCTCCAGCCAAGCACCAAAGTCTGCTTCAGCCAAACCTGCAGAAATCGATCCGTAAAGCAAATTGCCCTCGACCCCGGGCTACTCCGCAAAATCCAGCAATGCGCCCAAAGGCGTGCAACAGGGGACGGAAAGCCCGGGCATGCTTGGTGGGGGGCAAATGGCGGGGACATACCACAGGCTGGAAAGAGGTCTCCTTCTGTGCTTGGTCCCGCACCAGGATCCGAGCTCTGCCACATCTCCCCCACCTTGTCGCACGCCTCAACTCTCCTCTTTCATGGACGATGCGCCCCCATTGCCTTCGCAATGTGCTACACTGGGCCCCCTATTTTGGGCGTGTGAGCGATATCTGCCCGCGCACAACCGAGTGCCATGCAGCCAAGGAAGGGGCGGGGAGGGAGGACCACTTTGGCGGACCATGGGCAAAAAGCGCGGAGGGCAAGTCTTCCGCAGAGTCAGCGGCCTTCACTATGCATCATCATACATGCATACCTGTGCATGCGGGCCACAGGGAGAGAGTCGGGCGCGGCAGGTGGGCAGCGCACGAGTTATCCCCCGAGGCCGTGGCCAGGAGGTCGCCCGTGCAGTTCCAATGCACGCTATAGATAGGCCTGCCGGCCCCTCGCATCCCCATCGCCCCCAACCTGGTCTGCCACTTCCAGCCAGCACAGGGCTGCTACATCCGATCAGACATCGAGCTGACTGCCAGCGCAGCCGCAAGCAACCTCCAAAAAGCATCGTTGCAAGGTGGACTCTGCGGGCTCACTGTTAAATTCTCACCAACAAGGCCATGGCAGAGAACTGCCCGCCCCTTCATGCGCCCCTACTCACGTGATCTCGTACAGGTCGCCTGCATGCCGATGCTGACTGTTCGACAGCTGGCTCCCGGGGTGGGCGCCGGGCAAAGTCCGCTCAGAGGGGCAAAGCAGCCAGGTCGGTCGCCGCAAGCAGAAGGGTGGCCGCACCTGTCATGGGCCCCGGAAATACTGCAGGCATGGCGCCACCCCTTCCCGGGCACAGCGCTGTCCGCGCCATGCTCCCACACTGCACCCGCACCGAGCATGCTGTGAACTTCCCACACAATGCCCGCGACTAGATCTGCATGGGGCCAAGTTCATAGAGGTCCCCTCCGAAGGTTGGATGGCAGAAGGCGCGGGGCTAAGGTAAGCGGGAAAGGCAATGACAAGTGTGCATGCAGCTCATATGGACAGGCAGTCGATGGAGGGCTGAGATCATTTGGCGACGGGGAGGTTGGGGGGATGGGCAGTGGATGGAGGGCTGAGATCATCTGGCGACGGGCGTACATGCAGCTCATTGGGGCAGAGGGAGTGAAGGAAGAAGCGGTACCAATTGTTGAGAGGTCGTGGCTGCAAGAGGCGAGCCATCTACCCGAAGCATCCAGAGCTATACCCCTGTATCATGCCAACGCGCCGCCGCATCAGAGATGGGGGGCTCGCCGAGAGCAGGTGAGAGGAGAGGAGAGGAGAGGAGCGCGCAGTGGAGGGTTTGCAGCCGGGAGCAGCCCAGCAAGAAGGCGGTGCGCGCACCACACTGTGGATTGATGGCCAGAGTTTTGATCCGACAGTGTTTGTGTGCACACCCAATCGTCTTCATCAGGATCCTCCATCCACTGCCCATCCCCCGTCGCCAGGTCATCTCAGTCAACAAATAAGGCTCCATCACGTTCAATGCGGAGACTGCAAAGCGCCCAATGAGACTCCATCACGTTCAATGCGGAGACTGCAGAGCGCCCAATAAGACTCGTTTACTTCCCTCCGCACCAGTTTGATGCTGTTGTCATAGCTACACGAAAAGAGCATTTCTCCAGAGGCATCCCACAGCACCTGCTTCACGTCCTGTCGCCTCCAGCCTCCCCCCCATCCTATGTCAACGCATGGATCCACTATCACATTCCCTGGCACTTACTTTTCACTGCCATCAGTACTTAATTCCTGCATGCATCTCTGCTCCAGAATTGCGCTTCACCTCTTGCGCATGGCCTGTGGCAGCGCTCCCTCTGCGCCACTCATTACTTCTGTCCCCTACGCACACCTCAGTGCTACTCGGGTTGTTCGCGCACACCTAAATGTTACGCGTGCCCTCCGCGGACACCTAAGTGGTATTCGTGTCCTCCGCGCACACCGAAGTGCTACCTGTGACGCCTGTGCACACCTAAGTGGTACTCCTGTCCTCCGCGCACACCTAAGTGTTACTTCTGTCCTCCCCGTACACCTAAGGGTTACGCGTGTCGTCCGTGCACAACCTAAGTGCTATCTGTGTCGTCTATACACACCGAAGTGCTACCTGTGGTGTCCGTGCAAACCTAAGTGCTACGTGTGACCTCCAGCACTATGTGGTACTCATGCCCTCCGCGCACCCTAAGTGTTACTCATACCCTCACTTGCGCACCCCTAGGACCTCGTGTTGACCTCCATTTTACCTAAGTGTTAGCATGCCCTCAGCGCACCCCTAAGTGTTACGCTGCCCTCCGCGCACCCCCTAAGTGTTCTGGCCTCCTCGCACCCCTAAGTGTTACTCATGCCCTCTGGCACACCCCTAAGTGTTAAGACCTCCCGCACCCCTAAATTATTACAACGTGACCTCCTACGCACCCCACAAGTGTTACAGCGCGTGACCTCTCTGCGCACCTAAGTGTTACTCATGCCCTCTGCGCATCCCTAAGTGTTACGCGTGACCTCCGCGCACACCTAAGGGTTACTCGTGTCCTCCACGCAAGCTTCAAATGTGGAGCCCAGCCACTGTCGGGAACTGCAGGTGTGCTAGGCTGGCCACCGTGGGATCGATGGATGAGGCTGGTCCCTGTAGGGACCTGTAGGTTGGAAGCACGTTCACCTGGCTGTGGCCCTGCAGCACTGAGACGCACTCAAACTCGTGGTCCGGCTGCATCTCCCTGGAGTGCATATGCCCAGCAGCCGTTCAGTGCCACGCAAGCGCTCCCAGCAGCGCACCTATGGGGATTGCCATTGTGAGTGAAGCCCTCGGACCCGTCAATCACTGGCACCTGCCCTCAACTTACCGTTCGATGCCGGGCAATGACGGCCCATCAATCGCTGGCACCTGCCCTCCACTTACCGTTCGATGAAAGTCGGCGCCAATCAAGCTGCGCCTGGAATGACCGATGAAGGGCGAGTGCCGTGTTGCCGGATCCGAGGACAGCCAACAGCTACCCAAGTGTACAAAAGAGGCCGCGAACGGACACAGCTCTCTCAAACGGCCTCAGTCGGCAGTATTCTGGTGTGGCGCACCACAGCTCAAACTGAAGGTCAGAAGTCTGTGATCGCATCGAGTGGTAGGCACGAATCCGAAGCTGCAGCGTCCACAGGTCTGGACGGTCCAACAATGGCGCTCTCTCCTCTGGGAGGCGGAGTTGGCAAAGACTGAGGCTGCAGCAAGAGCTCCTGCCATCGATGCTGGAGCAGAAGAAGCTGCTGAATGCCCAAGTCCAGACGCTCAGCTCTCCGAACGATGACTTAGTTGGCAGCAGTACAGTGTAAGGGAGCTGGGAGCTGCAACAGCGGAAACAGCTTGCCTGAAATGCCGTGGACGCGCACTACCGGTGGGAGAGGCCTCGCCAAGCTAGGGAGGGTCCTATAGTGCGTCAACGAGTTTCTGCTGCAGAGTGGCCAAGCGAAGATGCACGGCGAGGCCTGGCTCACGGGAGTGGCAAACTTAGAGAGAGGCGAGAGGCTTCTGGCTGGGCAAGCTCCGACAATGTCACAGCATGCTCCTTGAGCTGGACGTGGTGGACCCTCCGATACCCCTCTGCGGTAGCTCGTAATCAAGGGTGCACTGCAACAGCCAGGCAGCGTCGGCCATGCTCCCTGACTTCCTCTTGATACTCTGCGCCGATGCATCGGATATTCAAGGGTGCACTGCAACAGCCAGGCAGCGTCGGCCATGCTCCCTGACTTCCTCTTGATACTCTGCGCCGATGCATCGGATATTCAAGGTTGCACTGCAACAGCCAGGCAGCGTCGGCCATGCTTCCTGACTTCCTCTTGAAACTCTGCGCCGATGCATCGGATACGACGGCGCTGACGGCTGCTCGACCTTCACAGCATCGAACCCAGGTACACCAGGAGTGCGGCCAACGAGTAGGCCCACTGGCTGTCGCGAGATCCAGATCCCGGCGACTGGAAGAAGGCACGGCACCTGTTCCACAGGGCAGAGGAAGTCTGGCGACTGCACACAGTGAACTGCTTTGCCTCCGAAATATCTGCCCAACTGCCACGGTATCACACGGGAAGTGGCATGATCCGCAGACAGCGGGATATCTTTACACCCAGCAGGGTGGGAGGGACCAAGCAGCTCGGAGCCTCCTGCTGGGACGCAGTCACGTTTTGCATCCCAGCCATCTTGTGAGATGGTGGGCTGGTAGTGGTTGCCAGCGACGCAGACAACAGCCGAGCAACACCTGGCCTATGCGCAGGAAACGGGCAAAGTGCAGGCGGCCTAGATGCAGCGATACCTCACGGCCATCAACAACTCCTACGAGGAGATGGTATTACACGGGAGAAATAAAGGGTGAGTAAAGAGGGCGCAGAAGCATGGCTGCATTGCAGATGGCGGGCGGCCGTGGGGGAGACCAAGACTGAGCAAACTTGGCTGCTGGCGAGGAGCTGCAGTTGCTGCACACCTACGTGCACGCGGCGTCCTTTTTGGGGACTTGCGGGAGGCCAGAAACTGGGTATGAAGATGCGTGGCGGCAACCCGGGACGAGCTATCTATCGAGTTCTGGAAGGAGAAGGGTCGTATGCACAGGCGAGTGAATAGAAGGTTGGTTATTTCCTAGACTGGGGTGAGATGGCTAAAGGAACTCGCAGAAGATTGGGAGACCTCCCAGGACGGAGCAGGGCAGAGTGCAGATCGGAGCTGACACTCCCAGTGCACGATGCTAGCAGCTACTGGATGCTGGGCGAGCGAAGAAGAACAACCGGGATGGACTTGGCCAGGGTGTGGGTAAGGCTGGAGTGATTCCCTCCTGAAGGGGAGCACCTCTCAGCCGGCACACACGATACAAAAAAAGTGGGTCGCGACGTGTGCACATGTGGCAGGGGTGGCGATGGAGAAAGCGCGCCACCTCGGAGGACGGTCACAGCTCTCCTCCGCTGTATAGCCTACACCGAAGACGAGGCGATGGGCCAGCGCTTGGAGTGAGTGGCCTCGCGAAGGGGGTCAGCAGAAGACAACCGACTCTGCAGCATGGCTGTGAGAACGGTGCCCAAAAAACACGTTTGAAATGAAGCCTGCAGAGTTGAAGTGGTTTCCAAAATTGGCGCCAACCGACCCGAGCCCTGAAATGACATGACAGGTGGAGGGCTCTTGCCGTTTCGATGTTTACTAGGACAGCCCACAGGCAGCCTTGTGTACAAAAGAGTACGAGCCGACACCTGAGTCAGCTTGCTACTTTTGCCCCCCGCCGCACCTCGAACAGTCTTTTTTGTTTGCTATGGACGTGAGGCAACTGTGACGCACTTATGCATAGATTTTCACTCACGCTGCACAACAGACGAAAGCTGTTTACTAGATGAATCCACATAAGCAGACCGCCGTCCGGAGTTGAAACCCGTTTGTTGAAACATGCCAAATACCGCCAGACATTCTGCAGAGGGCTGCAGTTGGAAAAGGCACAAAGGAAGTCGAAGCTGGGTTGGCGTGTGCAGCTCTTACCATATCCAAACAGTTTTGTCTCTTCCACAGGTCGCGAGCATAGCACCGGCGGGGTTCCAGGCCACGCTCTTAACCTGCGAGAAAGGCCCCTCGCAGCCGTGCCTACAAGGCTAAGGAGTGCCCTAGAATGTAAAAGATTCAAGTCTCAAATTAAAGGCTCAACTTGACTTGATGTTGCTGTGTCCGGACACTGAAGTTGCTGTGGGGTCTGAACATTGACGTAGTTGGGGCGCCAAAATAGCACCGCAGCCAAGAGAAGAGGTAGATCCGCTTGTGCATATAGCAAAATCCTGATCGGGAACTCGTTTGGCATCTCCAGAGGGTTCTCTTAGAGGTCGTTACCTCATTTTCGTGCCCCTCCAGGGTCGACACGCATTCCCACTCCTCGCCCTGCACCCAAAAGCAAGCAGTTTGCCACGGTAAACCGTGCACATACAACGGATAGATTTTTCTTCGGCAATAATTGCTCATTCGTCCCGGATAGAGCACGCAAGAATTTGCCCCTGTCGATGATAAGTTAGTCGCAGAGAGGCAAACCGAAGTTCCTGGGTGCTCTCCCACGTAACACCAGATTGGATTCGAGTGTATGTAAGAGATAATAACAACCTACTCTGCAAAATACACTTGCAAAACACTGAACCTTTTCGCACACTAAATACCACGCAAAAAAAAAAAGGTAAAGTCCAAACGTCTTCGCGGAGAGCACCCTTGCGAGCCAGATGGCAGTTGTCCCATCAAAACTGGCCGTCGCTATTCTCGTGCCGCTCGCGTCCCAGTCTAGTGCGCGGATCGTCCTCTGAGCAGCACAAACCCCGGAATGTGGAAGTGAAGACTAAAAGTCCGTCCTGAGATTCTTCAGTGCCAGGGTAGCGTAAAACGCTAAGCAGTTTAATTTAGCAATAGCACATCCCCTAACAGATCACGACTTCGCACCTGGTGGATGTCCTCTAGAACAGCAGCGCAGTGCCATTCATTTGTGCCGTGGAGTGGGCGCCTGTCGTACATTCGCATCATTTTCTTTTACGATGTTGTTTTCAACGCATGAAGGAGAGACTGGGAAGCAAAAGAGTACAACTTTCAAGCAGGCAATGTGCTCACGGCTGGACGTGAGGTCGGAAGAGGAAGGAGATCAAGCACATGATTTGGAAAAGCGAGATGAACAAGGCAAACGTGTTTGTGCAAGTGTCGGGTTTCACCATATTCTGACTGTTTTATCGCCTCCGCAGCTTGCGATCTTATCGCCTGAGGGTGACCACGCCAGGCTCCAAACGCAGTCCTGCGAGAACGAGAACATTTGTCGAGTGCCGTCAGAATCACTTGCTGTCAGATCTCTGCGTATGGACAACTGCGTCGTAACGCGTAGCCGCGCAGCATGTGCTGCTCTTTCGAATGCGACAAAGATCCATCAGATTCACAGGCTCTCACATCTCTGCGTTGGCATAACTGTCCCGTACCTCATGGCCTTCCAGCACGTGCAGCTCTTTCAAAGGCGACATAGTTCCCGTCTCAAGAAGCGGGAAACGGCCAAATTTTGGAATTCGGAAAAGAGTAAAACAAATGCAACAATGTGTTTGAAGGCGAGTAAGATTCCGGTGTCAGCGCTCAGCGGTTCTTAAAAGAGATTTATTAGACTCCGCACTCTCTACTTTCAACTTTGCCTCCAACTTCCATGCCACGTGGAGACGCCTTCGAATGTGACACATGATAGGGGATAGGTTATTGCAGGCGAGGGTTAGTCTAGGGTTAGGTTTTTAAGTCGTCAGTCGAGTGTAAGGGGCTCGGGCTCGCTCCTACAGCTACACTCGACTGAGACTGACGCGACGCGACGGGCGGGGGCAGTCGAGTGTTGGTGTTTGGGGAGGAAACAAAGGGTACGTAAACGTACATGTGGGGAAAAAACAAATCCTTCCTGAGCTCACTACAATGAGAGTCTACGTGGCGCCGGCGATTGACGCCCGCTTTTCTTATGTCAAGATATATAGTTCCGCTGCAATATTATATAGGGGGTACGTGAACGTACAGGTGGGGAAAAATCAATCTCCAAAATTGATTGTGGTTGTGAGGAGTTGTTCGTTCTGAATTCTGTGGCATTCGCATCGCATGGCATAGCATGGCATGGCATGCGCCTTCTGCGTTCTGGCGTTGGCGTTCGAAGTCCAAGTCGAACATCAACCGACCGCGTTGATGTTCCCACTATTATGGCCGTCTGTCCATTGACAAGAACAATGAAATATATATATAATAAAAGGGGTGAATATAGATATATATCACTGGGCTCAAAAGGACTCAGAAACAAGCAGTGATCTGTCGGAATAAGCTGATATAGATAAAACATTACATGCTTTTATCTGTGCAGTGAGACAGTCGGCTGTCAGGGAGATGACAGATGACAAGATGGCAGGGTCACTCAGGGCAAGGGGTGAGCAAAGGATCTGGACTCCTCCCATACAGTGGGGGGAAAGTCACAGTACCCGTGACACCACCACACCCAGAAGGTGTGAGTGGGATGCCAGATGAATGCAAGCCCTAACCTAGCCCAAGGTTACTTCAAATTGTTAGGACCTAAGGAGCCTTTTCCAGCTCAACTAGAGGCACATCCGTGCGTGGGCGTTGTCCCAACATTCTAAGCACCACAGACTAAAAGGAATGCTGCAAACAATCTCAATCAGGTTTCAGCCGCGCGATCAGGTGTCAGCGCAGGCTCCCGGAAGGCGGGGTACATGGAGTCGTCGGGCTCATCCAGCGCAAACTGATCGGCATCTTGCGACACGGCGTGGAGGGCAACGTCGTCGTCGATCGACGGCCCAACCCAAGATGCCTGCTGGTCAACGCGGAACGTCATGAAGCTGGCGACGCCTGTCGGAGGCGGCTCCGTAGGCACCACAGACTCCGGTGCAGGTGCCTGTGCGGCGTCAGGTGCTCCGAGCATGGCAGCGGAAGCCGACGCGGCGGCAACAGGCGGCGGGCGCGAGCCCGCGGGTTTGGCGGTAGGGGGCGCGCGCCCCTGAGCAAATGCCTCACGGCATGTGTACGGGCACGCCCCTTTAGTGTCGGGGTGCGTGTCCGTCAGATTCCAAAGGCGAAAGCAGACCAGACAGGGGTAACCAGTGCCCACCCACCTCTTGGTGAGCGCGCCAGGCTGCGCGGTCCACTCACCAACGGGCTTGATGTCGGCGTTCTTGGCGGACAGCGAATTGAACGTGGGCTTTTTGACTCTGTAGTCGGTGGGCTGAGAGTCAGTCGAGCGGGTGGCGAGGGGGAATTCCTCCCGCCATACCGTACGGATACGGAGGCAGAGGGCGGAGAAAGAGTAGACCTTGCCACCACGGAGCTCTCGGATGATGTTCAAGTACAGCGGGGTGACGAAAGGCGATAGCTTTGCAGAGCTGGCCAGGACGTGCCACAAGTCCTTCACCCTCTTAGCCTCGCTGTAGTCGGGGTTCAGATGGGCGTGCTTGTCGCCCAGCTTGCGGATGACGGTAAGCTGCGGGGCGGGGTCGGAGTCCTCGTCGACCACGGATGCCCGCAGCTTCGACCAATACCTGTCTGTGTCAGGGTCAGGCACCCCCTCCACCTCGTACCGTAGCCGCTGGAGGACGTACCGGCCGTCAGCGGGATGGGAGCGCGCGGCTTCGTGGTACAGCGCCAGTGCTGTGCCACGAAGCACCACAGGCAAAATGGTAAAGAGGATCTCGTTCAGGGTGATGTGGTAGAACTCGTGATCGTTCTCCAGGTCGAGGAGCTTCGAGAACTCAGCGTAGGAGATGGGGAAGAGGACATGTCCCAACCCAGCGAGGAGGACGGTGAAGTCAGACTCGGCCTCCTCGTTGTCCAGGGTGAGGCCGGTTTTCGGGTTAAAGCCGCCGGATTTCAGCACAGTCACGAGGTCCGTGGAATAGGCGAAAGCGTAGGAGAGGTTCTCCGCGAACTCCTCCTCGCGTCCCAGCTCAACAGGAGTCGAGACAAGGACGGATGGGTTGTTGAAAAACTCGAATGGGGAGGGGGCACGCCGCAGCGATGTAGGGGCCGAACGCTGCGATGCCATTGTGGCAATTCTCCGCTTCTCTGGCGTGCTGCCTGGCGTCGGAGAGCGCCCATCACCTGGCGGAGGTGTCGGCGAAGGTGAGCTGGCACCAGCCTTACGGGCTGCGCGAAGGGCTTCAGCAAGGGATTTTTGGCGGAGCTGAGACATGGGTAATTCAGGCAGGCGAAAAGCTGACCGCGCGAATGGGAGGCGCAAGAAATAATGCGCAAACGGTCTGGGTGCCGATCAGGGTGTCGAACTGGGTGCCGAAAGAAGAGCGTAAGCAAATTAAAGCGTAGCTCTGGGTACGTGCTGGGCGACGTGAAGATGAACTTTTGGGAACTGCCGGGAAGTAGAATCGAACTGGGGGCCGAAGCGAGCGAAAGCCGAGCGAGGAAACACCACAAGTGGTGGAACCGTAACCTGACAAGAACAGTGAAATATATATATAATAAAAGGGGTGAATATAGATATATATCACTGGGCTCAAAAGGACTCAGAAACAAGCAGTGATCTGTCGGAATAAGCTGATATAGATAAAACATTACATGCTTTTATCTGTGCAGTGAGACAGTCGGCTGTCAGGGAGATGACAGATGACAAGATGGCAGGGTCACTCAGGGCAAGGGGTGAGCAAAGGATCTGGACTCCTCCCATACAGTGGGGGGAAAGTCACAGTACCCGTGATCCATAGTAAATCAGCCGAATCGTTTCTTAACACTGTATCGCGCGGGGAAATTGCTCGCCCCGCGCGCTGAGAGCCTTTACGATATATAATTCTAGAAAGTATACCAATGTTGTCGTTCTTGAATTATTTTATCAACAAATGCATATCTAAGAATTTAACAGTTATATGCTATACGATTTTTTTCTATTCACAATTTCGGAAATCCGAGCACACCACGTGGAAGCCCGCGGAGAGGGCTATTATTATATCCGTTTATATGTTGGATTTGACCACTGCAAACGCCCCTAAAAATAGTGTTCGATATAACGGTCAAATCCAACATATAAACGGATAGAACTATAGCCCTTTTCGCGGGCTTCCACGTGGTTTACTCAAAACTTCCAAAAAATGATTTCTCCAAAAACGTATAGCGGTCAACGCTCGTGAATTAGAACCAATCACAAAGCTTGAAGAGTCCCGCTTCCATGCCATCCACTGCCCCGCCAATTATCTTGTGCGCGCATGACGCGCGTAAGCTACGCATCGTCCATTTTCCCGCAGATCCTGCGATAGTCATTAACGGAATGATGACAAAACTCAACAGGGAAAGGTCTAGCGATTTTCTATACATTTTACATTTCAGTGACGGCTCACTTACTGTGCGCAGACGGTCATACACTATCGTCACCCAAAATAAGTCATAGCTGGTTTCTACGAAATCAAACCTCTAGAAATTTATACACAAAAGTGTTAAGGGCTTAGCTACCCGTGGTCGTCGATTTAAAGTATTAACACCGATCCCGCCCCCCTCGATCCTCGCCAAAAAGAATTATCTCCGTCAGATCGATGGTGCCGATCAACAGTCAAGGGTTCGAACAAAGGTTTAATTCATATTTTATTCGGTTTACCTCATATTTTATATTTTACATTTTATAATATTAATTATTCAGACGACATTCTGTCGATATATTTATAAATATATGTAAATATATATACAAACATATTTGCGATTGAAATTTTGTTTGCAGCTTTCATCTCAACGACGCAAATTGATTTCATCCACCAGCGTCACGCAAAAGAGCGTCACGCAAAGCTAGGCTATAAACTACTACACTATACGTCTCCCAAAGCTAGGCTATAAACTAATACACTATACGTCTCCCAAAAAGCGTGACGCAAAGCTAGGCTGTAAACTACTACACTACTGTATACGTCACGCAAAAAGCGTGACGCAAAAGAGCGTGACGCAAAGCAATGTTCGTCCTGTAATAGCTGGTGGCGCGCCGCCAAAAGGAAACATGTCACTGACAGGTTAAATTTGAATGCATGTGTGCGGCAGTCGAATCCCGTACTTAGCAGCGAAGATGGAGACGTTGATGAGGAAGGAGCTCACCTGAATGTATACAGTAGCGACGATGAGGACGCTGATGATTCTGATTTTGACATTATACCCCGACCTGCACGAACAGCAGCAACGCGGAAGTCAGCACAACGTACATACATTGCAACTACTTCTACCCGCAGCAAAGGCAAGCGTGCACCAAAATCAAAGCAACCAGCTGCAGGTTATCTGTTATCATGAGTTCAGCATAACGTTTTCGAAACTGGTTACTTATTTACCTGAGGACGAGTTCCACAAGGGAGCTGATTATCTGCAGGTCTTGGACTACATGACGTGTGTCTACGAGCAAGGGGATGAAGAAGGCCATCGGCACGCGCAGTGTGCTGGCGGCGGCACGAACATCAAGAAGGACGCCATTCACGCTGCCCTGAAGTCTGCACTTGGATGGGAAGGTGTCGTCCGTCAGTCGAACTGGAATCTTGTCGTCAAATATCTTAATACAACAATAAGGTACACACACGTATCAGGATGATCGGCTACCGCCATAAGAATGTACAGAGATTAGAGGACGCCATTATCCGAAACAAGAACGTCAGCAAAGCAGACATTAAGGCCGGGCTGGACATGACCTTCTCTACGGTTCTTCACAACTGAAAGGGAGGATGGAGTTGACGAAGTACAATTTGTTCGCGAAGGCAGATGTTTTCTGACGTTTCCGCATGAAGAGGAGGTTCGCGAGCTTTAAGTCTACTTTAAAACGCATGGTACGGTCTGGCAAGTATGTGTTGTGTATTGACTTCATCACTGACGGGCGTGGATTGTCGGAGCAGCGTTGTGAGAGTCTGTGGAAGATGGTTATCATGCCCGCGTTAACTGTGAACACGGATATCACCGACGTCATGTTCCCGAGTTCGACTTCCTACTTCGATCGATCCCGGTATAAATTCTAAATTCTAGAGATTCATGAATTTTGAATTCCTCACATACTGAACGTGAACCGGCACTCACGAGTGAATGTCTCTCACCGGCCCACGTACTGAACGTGGGCCGGATCATTATGCGCCTTCACATCTTGAGTTTCGCATCTGTATCGTTGGATTTTAACATTGTCGAATCTGACTGTCTGTGCAGGTATTTTAATAACCAGATTGTGAACTCGGACACTCAGATCAGGCAAATGCCATATGAAGAATCTGACGTGTCTGACACGGTAGAAGAGCAGACTAGGCGGGTTTACGAGGCACGGCAGAATGTTCCTAAAGATAGCCGATATTTTTCTGACACGTAGGCAGAGGTGATGGCAAAGCGTGGGAGAGTTTCTCTGAATGCAGATGAAGCTGGACCGAGTGGCACAACGAATGTTAGTGAATATGTTGAGTTGGCAACTGAACAAGTGCCGACACACGCCCCTTATCAGTATAATCTCTGTGCGGGATTCGGGGTTGAGGACATCCTGTCTTCTGTCACCATGACCACACCTGTCATGAATGTGACTCCACCGAGACATCAGGCAAAATATTATGTTCCTGGTGCCGAGGCACAAGCCCTGCTGCCACGACCGAGGCTCAGGCTGTCACGCCAGAAACAACGGTGCCTGCAGTGAACTCTGTTAGCACTTCTCTTTTAAAAGCAGCTCCAGAAGAGTTAGCAAACATTGTTTTTGCCGTGCTTCGCTCCAAAGGTGCAAAGCTTTAAGTATTTTATTTTTTATAAAGAATTTTAGTTTCGGAGATTTTTAACAAAAGGCTTTTGTAGACGTGTCATGGCGATTTTTTTGATTTGATGCGAAATTTTCTTAATTTTCATAGTTTGTTATCAAGTTATCAAGTTATTTGAATAGTTTGCTATATGTACAACAATACCAACAATACATATGCAAAAGAAAATGATTTCAATTTTGATGTTATATCGCTCTAATCGCGACAAATGACATATCAAGGTGTTCGTCTATGAAATACCTATTTGGAACAATAAACTTAATTTGAGTTGGTGTAGTATGTAAACAATCATGTCCAAAAAACTCAATATATATCATAGGGTTTATTTTTTTAAGCGTCAGATGAGATCTGCCCAATTTTGAAAACTGCAGATATTTTGAGGCTATTAAGTGATGAAATCTGCCCATTTTTTGGAGGCTATCAAGTGATGAGAATTGCAGATTTTTTGAGGCTATTAAGTGATGAAATCTGCCCATTTTTGGGAGGCTATTAAGTGATGAAAATGGCAGATTTTTTTAGGCTATTAATTGATACAATCTACCCATTTTTGGGAGGCTATTAAGTGGTGAAAACAACATAGTTTTCTAGGCTATTAAGTGATGAAATCTGCCCATTTTGGGAGGCTATTAAGTGATGAAAACAACAAATTTTCTTAGGCTATTCAGTGATGAAATCAGACCATTCTGTGGAGTCAAGTCAAAACTTGCTACGTGTTAAGACTGCTTAAAGTTACACTAATAAAAAGTTTATCTCAATCTATTTTTGCTAAACCCACATATGCCCGTGGAGTTGGCAAACTTGGAAACTCTGTGTCGCACCACATATCAAGTACAGGGTCATAAACTTCCACAATATCTAAGCCTTTTCCATCTGGGCCATAGCCACCTATCACCAAAATCTTGCCGTTTACTGTGATAGCAGATGCACCTTCTCTTGCTCTGCGTAAGGGTGCGACATTAGCCCAAGAGTCACTTTGTGGGTCATACCTTTCAACAGAGCTTATGGCCACATCTAGCGGATCCCCCTCCTCCTCCTCCCTCAGTGTTACCCCCCCTATCACGTACAAGTGCCCGTTTAAAGTCTCTAAAGCATAGTCTTGTCGTTCTTGTGTGAAACCTTGAGCTTTTGACCATGAATCTACACTTGGGTCATATACTTGCATGATGTCTTTCTCCGTGACATAAATTTTGTTTTGAAAGGCAACTGCCCTCGCCGCCCCTGTGACCCTGTGTGGATCCGTAGCCATTGGGGCTAGGTCCAATGACCAATAGTCACCATTTATTTCGTATTTCTCTATTGAGCTCTGATCGTATATTGTTGATGACTCTTTGTAACCAAGCAAAGCATACATATTGTCATTAACTACGACAACCTCAGCTTCCACGCGTTGTTCCTGCAAATTTCCTAAGGTAGTCCATGTGTCTCTACTAGGATCATACCTTTCTACACTATTTCCATTTTGAGCCAAGCCTACGATGTAAACTTTTTGATTGAGTGTGGCAGCGTTCACTCTCCTGATACGCTTGGATGTTAAGGACTTGGAGGTGGTCCAAGTTTTGTTCACTAGATCTAATCTCTCTACCAAGGAAAGAGAATTGACATCTTGTCTTTTTTGCTTCTCGCCACCTATCACAAGAACACAAGGCGAATTTTCAACACGTGATATTTTTTGTTCCACCTTTCGATCATGTTTAACGTTGAGGTAGCGTTGTCTTTTTTGGGCAACTATTCGATCTTCCTTTTGTTGTTTTGTCCATATGTCTTGACAATGTCTCTTGTAATTTCCGTCACTGAGATGTTTCGTAGGATCTATGGTGCCATATGTTTTTTTTACTTCTTGAATCTTGGCATCGTTACAAATTTCCGGTCGTTTTGGCTCATTCATTGTAGGGTATAGTCGCCAAATCGACTCAAACGCACAAATAAAAAACTGCAGTCAATCAAACGGCCAAGTGGCTGTGCGAGGCTGCAATTTTCTGAAAGCAGACACCGAGAGGAACATTTTGACGGGCGGAAACTGTCATCGGAGTTCTTGAGCGAAAGTTGTGAGCAATGAGGTAGGTTATAGTCGCCAAATCGACTCAAACGCACAAATGAAAAAACTGCAGTCAATCAAACGGCCAAGTGGCTGTGCGAGGCTGCAATTTTCTGAAAGCAGACACCGAGAGGAACATTTTGACGGGCGGAAACTGTCATCGGAGTTCTGAGCGAAAGTTGTGAGCAATGAGGTAGGGTATAGTCGCCAAATCGACTCAAACGCACAAATAAAAAACTGCAGTCAATCAAACGGCCAAGTGGCTGTGCGAGGCTGCAATTTTCTGAAAGCAGACACCGAGAGGAACATTTTGACGGGCGGAAACTGTCATCGGAGTTCTTGAGCGAAAGTTGTGAGCAATGAGGTAGGGTATAGTCGCCAAATCGACTCAAACGCACAAATAAAAAACTGCAGTCAATCAAACGGCCAAGTGGCTGTGCGAGGCTGCAATTTTCTGAAAGCAGACACCGAGAGGAACATTCTGACGGGCGGAAACTGTCATCGGAGTTCTTGAGCGAAAGTGTACAAGGATTTTGCGTGACACAAACACGTCTTTTTCTCACTTGATCAAAACTGCCTCGTACGTAACGATGTCCGATGCCCAATGCGAAATATTTTTAACGAAACGTACTGGTTGAGTAAAATATGCGGTAAATAAGTAATGGTTGAAAAAAATACCCGTATATTATCCACACAGGTTGCGGAAAGTCACAGCACGAGAAAAGAGTGGAACTCAACTCAATTGCACAGCGAGCCGGTGTAAAATCAAAAATGGGACACCCGACGCGACGAACCGCTTGTTACAAGTATCGTGGTACAGTACTAGCTACTACCCGTAGGGCCCGCATTCGGTATGAGGGTGTTCGCGTCGCGGGTTTCGCGACCATGAATTCCGAGGAACGTTGACCACAGCGGTTGTGACGGGCCGCCAACCCTGTCCGTCTTCATCGTTGAATGACTCGTTCACTTCCGTCTGACGCGCCAGTGGTTTTTTTTACAGAATTCTGTCGTTCTGTGCAGTTTATGTCGTTTTGTACAGTGGTTAACGGTGGTGGCCCCATGTCTACACAAGTCAAGCAAATATCATATTTCGTCTGACGCGCCAGTGTCGGCTTTTGCAGAATCGTGACCGTTTTTGCAATTTATGTCCGTTTTTGCAGTCCTTTTTTTTTCGTGTACCTCTGTTTTTAACTGCGCCCAGTGGGGGGGCTCCGCCCCACACTCCCTGTTAGTACACTTTTTGTTTTCCAGACGGTTGAATGGGGCCCCCCCACACCCCCGTACGTACACTTTTTTTTCCCGATCGGTGGGGGCTCCGCCCCCCACAAAGAAAGTACACTTTTTTCCAGACTGCCGAGTGGGGGCTCCGCCCCCCCACACCCCCCCGAAAGTACACTTTTTTTTCCCAGACTGAGCCCATAGGGCCCGCATTCGGTATGAGGGTGTTCGCGTCGCGGTTTGGAATAATTAAATACAAGTATCGTGTTACAGTATGGTGTTATAAAGCGCAAGTTGAGGCCGAGTCGATCTATCATCCAATCGATTTTGTCACGAGTGTCACGAGTTCGCGATGTGTTCGGTTCGATGCGACAGCGACAATGCAGTGTGCGATTCTGTGACACAGACGAGCGGATGCAGTCGTATGTCGACATGTCGACATGTGTTTGCACGAATTTTGGTTTGCAGCGCTCCCTTCACAAACATAATCGCAACCGAAAACTCGTTTCGCAGTTTTCATCTCAACCGCTAAAGGGCTTCACAAATTTATAGATCCAGTTTGCACGAATTTTGGTTTGCAGTGTTAAGGATTTTGCACGAACAGTGTTAAGCTTTGCACGAATCCGACTGTTTTGACATTTGTTGGAAAGAGGGGGACAATCTAAAGATTTTTCCCCAATATGTCTAGCTGGAGAGATAAACCGCTTGAGTTGAGGGTTACGATATCAGAACGGTAAAGAGTGTCTGATAAAAGTCGAGATAACATAAATACCTAACGGGTGTTTCCCGTCTACTGGTGACGGTCACCCAGCCTACTATAGGAAGTGACATGTGACAGTTGGCATGTGGCACGCGTGGGTGGTACGTTTATGCATAATTTGACGAATTTTCGAAAAAATGACATTTAGAAGTGTTAGAAGGTTGGAGAAGTTTGGAGAAGGTTTGGACAAACTCAAAAATGTAAAATTTTGACATTTCGGGTTTTGGAGTAGCCGTGCGGGGCCATTTCGTTTACTGCAAATACCAGGGAATCAAGTTGTGCACATGGAATGCTTGCGCGACACATTAATAAGTTTATAAAAGGCCATTACAAGGTTTGGGAAGGTGCAACATGATAGTAGAAGGCAGTAAAAGGTTGCATGTCCAATATTTTAGGGTTTTAGGGTTGCTGGCGGGGTGGTGTGGGTGAAATATTAGTTGTGAGAGGGGGTTCGGCGTGTGCGGGGTCCGCTATAAAGTGCACAATTTCGGGAAATGATGATATTACACGGTTTGATATTTTTGGAGAAGTTTGGAGAAGGTTTGGACAAACTCAAAAATATGAATTTTGACGTTTAGGGTTTTGGAGTAGTCGTGCGGGGCCATTTTGGTCACTGCAAACGGCAGGAAATCGAATGTTGCACTTGGCATGCATGCGCGGCATATGAATGTGTCGCTACAAGGCCAATAACAAGCGGGAAATTATATTGTATGATTTAATATTTTTGGAGAACATCGGAGAAGGTTCGTAGAAACAAAATAATGCAATATTTTGATATTTTGGGTTTTGCAGGAGCCGCGCGGGACCAATTTGTTCACTGCAAATATCAGGATGGTTGCCGTGTCATGCACACGGCCGATGTTTTGAAAATAAAGAGCAATTCAATATGCAAGTGCATTTCCATGCTTATATTCCAATGTTCATACACAATCTAATGTATGAATACTTGCAAGTGACATGATTACCGTAGTGTCAGATTATTAGAGTTATGCAAAAATTGCAGCTTACTGTAGCACGAAGCACCAAGATGCGGCTCTCGGGACAGCTCAAATAGCACTTTTAGTTAGGCAAACGATTTCTAAGCTAGCGCCTGTCGAACAGCTCTTCCAAGGAAACACGTGAGCGTGAAGCCCCACGAGCAAGGTCCTGCAATTGATCCGCGGTCAGGGTGAAAAGCTGCTGTGCTGGTTGGGCGAGCTGCTGTGGTTGGGCGAGCACCTGCGGTTGCGCGAGCAGCTGGGGTTGCGCGAGGAGTTGCGGTGGTTGCGCGAATAGCTGGGGTTGCGCGAATAGCTGGGGTTGCGCGAGCAATTGTGGTTGCAGCTGGTAGGATTGCTGAAGCTGCGAGAGCTGCTGGAGCTGCTGAAGTTGTTGCAGCTGTTGAAGCTGCTGGAGTTCTTGCAGCTGTTGAAGCTGCTGAGGCTGCTGCACCGGTTGAAGCTGTTGGGGCTGCAGCAACGGTTGAAGCTGCTGGAGCTGCTGCATCTGTTGAAGCTGCTGGGGTAGCTGCACCTGTTGAAGCTGAGACTGGGGCTGCGAGAGTTGCTGCAGCTGCAGGGGCTGCGAGAGTTGCGGCTGCAGGGGCTGCTGCGGCTGTTGCAGCTGCTGGGGCGGCAGCACCTGTTGAAGCTGAGACTGGGGCTGCGGGAGTTGCTGCAGCTGCAAGGGCTGCTGCGGTTGTTGAAGCTGCTGAGGCGGCAGCACCTGTTGAAGCTGAGACGGGGGCTGCGGGAGTTGCTGCAGCTGCAAGGGCTGCTGCGGCTGTTGAAGCTGCTGAGGCGGCAGCACCTGCTGAAACTGCTGGGGCTGCAGCACCTGATGAACCTGAGCCTGTGACTGTGGGAGTTGCTGCAGGTGCTGGGCCAGGAGGAGTTCCTCCTGCTGCTGGGCCTGCGGGACGCCCTGACGAACTGCTTCCAGACCTGAGATCTCACCCTCCGTCCCTTGCTCCGCCGTGGGCGTCGCCGACGCCACAGGTGCCGGTCGCGGTTCCTCGGAGGCCGGCACTTGCGGCACGAGCGTCTCCAAACTAGCGCGCTCCAGCTCTAAGCGCCGGTCCAGTGCGCTCTGCTGTCTCTGCTCCAACGCTTCCAAGCTCCGACCAAACTCCTCTCCCTGCTTCCTCAACAGCTCCTCCAACTGTTCACTCGTCACGCCCACCTGCACAGGTCCACTTCTTCCTTCCTCTACCTCCACCTGCGCCGCCAGTGGGACCGCCAGCACCCCACTGCCGACACTTGACCTCCGGCCTCGAGAACGACCACCTCCAGCTTTCCCCGTGCCTTTCCCCGTGCCAGCATCAAGTGCCCTACCCGACACGTCGCTCGGTGCTTGGCTCCCCCTTCGGTGTGGAACGGCCAGGTGCGCAGGCGCGGCAACCCGCTTCTGCAAGGTGTGGCCGTCAGCCAAATCCGACCTCATGCGCTTCCTTCCTGAGGCCCCTTTAGACGCAATTGTCTCAGGCGGTGCATCCTCTGTGACCGTATCCCCCTCGGAACCCGCGCCCCCACGGCTAGGGGCAACCGATGCCGCGTCCTTGTCCACGAAGAGGTAGTCGTCACGGGTAACGCTGGGTCCTAACTCCACCCGGTCCGCAGTATTCACCTGCCTCAACGGGGCCGTCACCGACACGCCCTCCTGCAAGCCCTTCGTTTTTTCCACCGCAATCTGTTGTGGCACGAACTTCCTAAGGACCTGGAACACTTTGTCGATCTTCTCGTTGTCACGGAAGTAAGCCTCCCCTCGGGCTTTGTCCGTTACGCCCACGTTCAGCTTGTTCATGCGGAAGGTGTGAAACATCTCCGGGTCGGCGTTCGGCCCATCGATTGGCCCCCCGCAATGGACAAACCACCCTTTATTCTTTATGTGCAGGATTGAGCCTACCACATACCCCCCCGAGTGACCCTGGTGAAACACCACTCCGCCGTACGAGAATTTCCCGTTCGATTTCTCGGCGTATCCCTCCTTCCCACCAAAGCCGTCGCCATACACATACCGCGGCCTAAAGTTAATGTACTTGTTGTACGAGTGAAGACGTTGCGGCAGATCCAGGTCCTCCCACCGAGGCTTCCGCTGATGGCCACCTACGGGCAATGCCTGTGCGGGAGTGTTCGTGGGTTGCTCCGCCGATCCCAACGGCGCGTCCGGTACCACCCCCGCGGTCTCGGGTGCGGGCACCTCCGTGCTCGTGGGGGCGGGAGCATCCGCGGGTTGAGCCGCCGCTCCCGACGGCTCCTCTACACCCCCCGCGGGTTGCTCCGCCGATCCCGACGGCGCGTCCGGTACCACCCCCGCGGTCTTGGGTGCGGGCACCTCCGTGCTCGTGGGGGCGGGAGCATCCGCGGGTTGAGCCGTCCCTCCCGACGGCGCGTTCACTACCAGCCCTGCGGTGTCGGGTGCGGGCACCTCCGTGCTGGTGGGGGCGGGAGCATGCGCGGGTTGCTCCGTCCCTCCCGACGGCTCCTCTCCACCCCCGCGAACGCCCTCGGGTGTGGCCGCTTCAAGGGGTGGGGGAGCCGATGCCGAGAACTCCGAGAGCATGGACAAGGCAGGTGCCGGAGTGTCCGCGGGTTGCTCCGCCGATCCCGACGGCGCGTCCGGTACCACCCCCGCGGTCTTGGGTGCGGGCACCTCCGTGCTCGTGGGGGCGGGAGCATCCGCGGGTTGAGCCGTCCCTCCCGACGGCGCGTTCACTACCAGCCCTGCGGTGTCGGGTGCGGGCACCTCCGTGCTGGTGGGGGCGGGAGCATGCGCGGGTTGCTCCGCCCCTCCCGACGGCCCCTCTACACCCACCCGAACGCCCTCGGGTGTGGCCGCTTGAACAAGGGGCGGGGGCCACGCCGACGGCACCGCAAGCAACGGCAAACTGTTCTCGAGCGCGCCTTCCAGCAGCATGGCACCATGTTTTGCGAGGTTCAGAGCGTCTCTCTCGGCTTGGGAGGTTGGGTAGACCGTGCGCTTCGCCATGCACTCCGGCCTACCACAATTGGTCACCTCTTCAATGCCTTTGGCTACCATGCACACGTTATGGTAGCTAGCATTGCAGTGCGAGCACCTGTGGACACCACGTCCATCGTCCTTCTCGCATATGAAGCAGGACTCATCTGGTGCTGGCGGTGGGGGTGAGGGCGGAGCCGTGGCGAGCCCACCTAATTCATAGAACACCAAAACCAAACACGTTTACACAAGTAGGACGAGAAACATAAATAGAACTAAAAACTCATTACAACGTTATATTATTGGACCACTTTGAAAAATGTGCTCACCAGCGTCGCCGGTCTTCAGCGCGCTAGTAGGCCAGTCCAAGGACTTTCTTCGAGAACTCTGCGCTTCCTTGGCCAAGCCCGCCAACGCGCGGGGAGCGTCAATTGAGGCCAGCGTTTTAACGGTGGCCTCGGTGGCATCTTCCGCCACTTCACTAGCAGTACACTCTGATCGCTGCTCGCACTCCTTGCGCCCACAGTTCTTTTGATTTGTGAGCAAACCACAATCGGCAGTCCCGAATTTTCGCTGACATGAAGGATGGAAACCACCTCCACAAACACTACAAGTCATAATGGTCGCGCTTTTCTTGCAATAAACGCACTTCCCCGGCCGAGGACCACACTGCTTGCATATTACTCCAACCTCCTCATTGCTAGAACACGCGAAATGAAAGTAGCCCTGGCACGTCTTGCATTGGATCTTCGGTACAATAGTTTTCGGGACCGCACAATCGCGGACCACACATTTCACTACATTATCTTCTTTCTTCTTCACAAGAGCTTTCACAACAGCCTGTTTTCCACGGTTCGCCCCCATGTTTCTGGGGCAAGGTGTTAACGTGCTACTTACTCTTAGGTTTCAGGAGCATAAGTCAATTAAGTAAAGGCGGAGTCTTGGGCCTTCAAGTCCGTCCAGAACTCCAAAGCGCCACATCACCATGCACATACAAATATCCCACGCAAAAATATTTGGCTGTGGAACCCTAACAGATTTGGAGTCCGTCGATAAAACTTGATCGAACTCCAAAGCGCCACATCACGATGCACACAACATTATGTCACGGATATAAATTATGATGTGGAGCGC